>WEKX01005404.1:71267-95712 GCA_013390025.1 Pitta sordida | reverse complement strand
TGAGATGTTAGTCATAATATTGGTCACAAATCTAAAAATTAATTATTGTATGTATTATAGTTATGTCAACAATTTCCACCCAGGAAAATGTAATGATCTTCTTTTATTTTTCCTTAATTTTTGTTACAGTATTATATAAGGTTAAAAGAATTATGCATAGGCATCCATAACACAATCTTATGTATAATCACCCCAAAGCAGGATGTATCCATACTCTTTTTTAAAAAAAAAGACAGAGTGAAATGTAACATGTTTATTTCCTGTAAAAATATTATGACATCTCTAAGATCCCATTCTGACCTGCTTCTGTACTCCATCAGTTTTTTCCAATTTGCAAGAAATGTGACCATTTACCCTTTGATATTAAATGCAAGGTCAGACAGAATAACTGATTGCAAATGTCCATGACTTTCCTGTCATCTGCTCAATTATGGTTTCCAGCTGTCAGTATCTAACGTTGCCGCACCATTAAAAATAACGGGACACTCAGATGCACTGATCTGTATCAAAAGTGTTTTATCAGGAAAAAAAAAAAGAAATTATAATTTTCTTAAAATGTCAAACTATTAGATTAATATGTCAAAAGGGAAAAAAAGAAGACAAAACCCCCTCAGGGTTACCCAGATGTCTGGTGGTGCAAATAAGTCAATTTTTGCTGCACCTACCATTATTCCTCACCTTCAACAAGACCTCCTATCTTTGATCAGAAAGGCGCAACATTCTAGTCCATCTAAAGAAGGTATATATGTATATATATCCCAGACAATTGTTTTCTTTTTTATCTTTAAAACAATACTGGCAAGGTGTGTATTGAGGAATAAAAATACTGTAAATACACTGGAACTGTGGAGCATATCACAGAATCAAGCACTGTGATAGTAAAACATCTGCATATAATAGCATTTGATTAAGTTTTTTCTCTTGTATTTTGGAAATTTTCCAATCAAGTGTATTTTCTTTCTTTTTTGTAAAACATCTACAAGAAATCTATTGTTTAGCAAGCAGTAATATTATCAGTCAAACAAAAATGCAATTGCCTCTTTACAATTTACTCTTTCCTTTCTCCTATATAAGTTTTGATGGACTTTTCTATTCTGCTTCCTGCTTTTTAAGTCTTGTAGTTTCTTTTTAAATTTTAACGGGGGGGGAAATCCACTTTTTCTATATTAAAAGAATTCTAACATAAAAGTTGTCTTTAAAAAAGAAATTAATTGTATTTGAAAGGTAGTAATCACTATAAAAATATAAACAATACTTTCTGCACCTGAAAATAACTATAAAAGACAGAATAAGAAACTATGTTCCAGATTCATATATTAGACATTATTGTAACTCCTAGAACAAATAGATTACATGTTCAATGTTTTCTTTGTAATCTGAATGAAGCAATATAAAAGCTTCTCGTTTCCTTAAAGCTAATTGTTTCCTTAAGCTCATTCTAGTTCAACTTAATGGCAGGACATCAGTAAAAATTTCAAATTTTCAGTACATAAGGATCATATTACCAAATTTATTTTGTCAGCTAAAACAAGACAAGAAGCCAGTGAGGTTTATAAAAGATTCAAAACAAGTAACTCCTCTAAGACCTGGATGAAATAAATAATATTGATTCTTCATTAATATTATTTTCCTGGATGTTGAAATACCTTTCTGTATCTGCCCTGTTGCTTTTAAAGTTGGAAACCTTTGGAAATTGAAATATTATTTCATTTGCCACCTCCAAAGAAACAGCAACTACACAAGAGAGGAGTCTACTTGCATATGTAGGGAAGATGTGTCATTTCATGTTCAGATGGAGAGATAATACCTTTATTAAGTCATGCAAACCTAGAGAACAGTCATTATTTTCACCTTTGGGTTTCTCAACTCAGGTATTCACCCTGATTGCAAACAGCAAATATTTGACTTTCTTCTTGAGTAAGAGACACAATGGAAAGAGGTATCTGTTTTCATACAATCACTGAAAGTTCATGTTGGACTTCTCTCAAGGTCAGAGGAGGGCAGCTGGGCTAAAATCACTTCTAGATAACAGTCTAGAGATTTTTAAATCATGTTAATAGTGTGTGTAGCTATATATATAAAATATTATTTTATCAAAATATTTCAAGTAATTTTGAATTCACTGTGATAAATTTTACCCCCTGCATTGGCAGACTTTCTTTCAACACATCTGATTTTTAAACTGAATATATATAGTATTTTAAAAAATATTGCAATTTTGTGTACAAAAATATTGTCAATGGGATATATTGTTTATATATTTCATTTAGGCAACTAGCCTAATGCCGAACAAGTCATGTTTTCTTGCCTGTTCATTAAAGCCTTGGAAATGACTTGGATGCAACTGTAAGACATTATTAGTGATAGTTCAATAAAATGTATAAAACAGTGAAATACAATTGATCACAGTAAGAGTTTTAAAATGTTTAAGGAGCCTGCAAGGTTAACATCAAATTAAGTTTCTATGAGTCTCAGCTTTAGATGCATGCCATCTAAGGAATTAAAGATTTCTTAGATATCTGAACTCTACTTTCTGGTTTGGTGATGTGATGGGTTTGTTTTTGTGACACAATTTAATAATATCCCTTCTGATATGGGAGGTAGCTCTCATAGAAAGGATATGAAAATAGACAAATACCTGTTGATGTCCTATAATACATAGCTCAATCCAGACATTGTCTGTTATTCAGAATGATAGTTTATATCAGGGATTTTACAAAAGAGACATGTAAAAAGAGTTGATATTTCACTTTGAAAAAGATTTCTAAAAAAAACTCTGAAATCAAATTATGAAACATCTGCAATCAGATTATTGCTATAAATGATAAGGTATTATGCACCTTAAACTGCTATGCTTTTACATGGCAGGTGATCTTATGTCAAGAGTTGTAAAATAAGATATTTGCAACCATTAGTTTTTAAGAATTTCATGATGCCATTCATGAGTAAACAGACCTCACTCTTGATGTTCTGCCAAAATTTTGAGTTCCCTACTCAAGTTCTGTAATTAAGTTCCCTAAACGTGCCTAGCTTTCTCAACGGAAGAATGAAGAATTTTTTTACATCTCCTTCTTTGTTGAACAGTAAAATATGGTGGTTGATTAACTGTGCAGTAAGGATGAAGACAGAACTTAAAGTGAACACAGCTTGGCAAAAAAAATTTAAATTTTAGTCAAATTATCTAGCTATTGAGTGACCACACTCCATCAAGCATAACTAAGGTTCTTCTGTAGCTAGAGAGCCCTGAATGCCAGAGAGAGCCAGCAGTGTAGAGGCTGCAGCTGAATGGCTTCTGTGTGATTCCTATAGCTCAGAAAAATCACCTTGTATGGTCCCCATCTATTATGGTGGGTGTTAGTCTCTTTTCTCAAGTAAAATGCAATAGGGTTAGAGGAAAAGGCCTCAAGTTGTGCTAGAGGAGGTTTAGACTGCGTATTAGGAAAAATTACTTCACCAAGAGGGTGATTATCATTGGTTCAGTCTGCCTAGGGAAGTGGTTGAGTTCTGGAGGTATTTAAAAGACATTTAAAAGACATTTAAAAGACATGCAGACATAATACTGACAAGCATAGTTCAGTTGTGAACTTGACACTGCTAGGTTAATGGTTGGATTTGATGTTCTGAAAGGATTCTATGATTATGCTAGTATGACCATATACTCTAGCCCTTACATGTATATTGATTACCCATTTGGAGTATACAATACAGCTCCATAAAAAAAGGCAAAGACAAAATTACTTGTCTCAAACTATACAGAGAACTTATTTCAGAGACAGGAACTGAACTCAAACTGTCCAAGCCTCACAACGCTGCTGGTTCTTGCAGATACACTGCCTTATGTTTCTCAACCACAGGCAACACCCTTGGCCACAGGAAGAACATTTGCACGGGTAACCCTAGATCAATGGTGCTGCATGAATGTAAATGAGCATGCATACACAACCCAATAAGCACTCTGCTGAGTAATGAGTACACATGTTGCTATTTGTCTTCTGTACTATGTACCATATATAGTACTATATAATATATATTCAGAAGCAAAGCTGGCTCACTATTCTCTGGCCTTGCCCATTGCACAACATACTCAACATACCATGTCAGTTCTCATTTTACAAGGTGTTATGGAAACAATAGTCTACAGTTTTATTGTATTGTACTGTGTTGTGTTATATTGTTTTCTCCTCTGTTAAGCACAAATTGATATTTAAAACAGCTGAAATTACATTGGCTGTCTCAGTAGTAGTCTTTCCCCGCAATTTCCATCAAATAAATTCAAATAATCAATTGCATGATGCAAATATCTTCCTTTTAATGAGCATAATCACTATAAAAACTTTCTCAGAAAAATTAAGAAGAAACTCTGCAATTTAGAAAAATATAGGGAAAAGTACTTAGGAAATAAGAATACAGTTATTAGTCTCATTAGAATTTTAACAGAATTCATACCATAATTTATAACAACAAAAACACTACAAAAATATTGTGAAAATATTGATGAACACAAGCAATTCCTACTTCGTACAAATGTTTGGCTTCAAATCTCATTTAAAATTAATATAATATTTCTTATTATTTTAAAAAGCTGTTTCAGAAGAACACCAGATAGGTATTTTCTCAGTGATATCACAACTCAAGTATCAAAGTACCTGAAAATCCATAGCCATATGTTGTAAAAAACTTCCAGCCCCATCAATCATCATGGAGTTTTATTTACATATGGATTTAATGGGCAAATTCAGTGTAACCATGCAGCAGATTAATACCATGCTATCCAGCTGCTACCACCTTCATGCCATTATAGGAAGCAGCATGCATACACATATGCAAGCTGAGTCTACATCTAAAGATCAATGTGGGCATCAAGTGATCATCCAAGTAAAGCCACAGGAACAAAAGAACAAGTTCATCAGTTTTCTGGAAACTAAATCTAAATTTTTGTTACCACTTTTCTCAACCTCTTATTTAAAAAAAAAAGAAAAAAAAATGAGGAGAAAGGGATGAAAAGCCTAACTCTTAAGAAAAGCCTCTTAATTTATTCTCTAACCCTCAATAAAATAAGGAGTAAATGAGACGTCTTTATGGAAAGAAAGTTATATTCCTTTAATAGATTCAGTCTTGTGATAAGGCAAAACATAGTGCTTTGGAACCTGGTTTATAGTCAACATACATCATTATTAAGTAACTCCAAATTTTCTGAATACTGTTATTTCTACAGCAATCTATTTTCCTGGCCAAATAATCTATTTTCTGCTTCCTCAACACAATGAAAATATCTGATTCAAGGACAACACTGAATCAAGAATAAGTTCAGAAATAACTACGTCTTACATGTCACCATTTTAAAATATAAATATATAGAAACTCTGCATTTTCAAGTTTTGAAGTATAGATTCTCAGTGGAAATGATAGAGAACAGAAACTTCCTGGCTAATCACCCATACAAAAGGAACAGATCAACAAGAGTGTCATATTGTTGCTGAACAGCTACTTCATGGTATCTCTACACCCTACATCCATTATAGTACATTAATCCGACTTATAATTTACAAAATGTCTCTATGTATGGAATAAAAATAACCTATCTGATGTCAAAAAAGCAGTTCAATTTTGCACTCAATTAGCAGCTGAATCAATACTTTTCCTATACTCCTCCAAAAAGACATGCCTTCAAAGGTCATCATTATTTCCTTAAAAATGGCAGTACTGGTAGAATAAGATGGAGACATAGTGTGACCCTCAAGCAGAGGGACAGATAAGGTAAAACTGAAGCATTTTCTACAAAAAATAATATTTCAGAAACCAAACTCTAGAAACAATCAATTTAATTTATTTTTTTTTATATAATCCATTTTCAGGTGCAGGAATGAAAAGGGAAGAGTGGAATACAGTGAATCCCCAGTGCATTGCAAACTCTGCATTATGACCCTGCCCATTTGCCAGGAAAATTTCTCACAGTTTTGATTCAACCATTTGCGAGTTTACCCAGCCAATGCGTGTGCAGGGCCTCTGCTCTGCCGAGGGGCCACAGTGCCTGTGGGGTGAGACTCACCCTGCGGGAAGGGAGCTCACAATGGCAGCACTGTGCCCCCGTCCCTGCCCCGGGAAACTGCCCCATGAAAATGAGGCAAGAGAGGTTGGGCAAGCACTGTGTGCAGGGAGGGGGCAGCTGTCACTGCACCAGGAGGAGGCTTCTGTTCCCCCACCCTCTGGGACCATACGGGCAGCACTGCCTCTTCCGGGACTGGTGGATGTTAAAGGGAAGGAAACTCTGATACCGACCCGGGGTTTGGGCTGTGAGCGCGCAGTTGCAGCAGCCCAGAGAAGCCCACAGATTCTCGGGGCGGGGGGGGTCTCCTGAGTCAGAGGTGGCTCAGAATCGGTTCCCTTTGCTCCTCTGTGCTCAGAGATCCCGAGGGGAGAAGCAGAAAATTGTCCGCAGCACTCTGGAGCACCGGGGCTGGAGCGATGGGCATGGCCTGTATGCATATTAATACCTGCGCTTCTTTGCCAGTTTGGCTTTTTGCAAGGCCCGTGGCCTGACCTGTTGCTCGCAAATGACGGGGTATAACTGTACTTTCCTAAAGAACCACAGAATCTGGAGGCCCTGGGTTTGCACTAACAACATTTCAGAAGGCTCTCACTTCTTATATGGTGCTTACAGTATGATGATAACTCCAAAGATTTACCAAGTAGCTAGGGAGCTTTGGGACCTGTTGATAAGCAATATATATTAATGATCCTCCTGTTTTGTTACAAGATTTTATTGAGCTAAACATGTATTGGAACGTTATTGGGCTAAACACATATTGGGACTAGATGATCCTGTGAGTCCCTTCCAACTCAGAATAACCTGTGAACATGAGATGGCAAAAAGATCATTATCACACTCTAGCGGTTTTGTTAGGGTTTTCCCCTGTAAAAGAAATTGCTCAGAAGTTGTGTTTCTCTCATGAACCTGTAAATTCGCTATCCCCATGTAATAGATGTCTTTGGTCTTCAAAAGATTCACAGGAAATCTTTTCATCCCAGTCTGATGTCACCAATAAATAAGAGAGTAAACTGTTGTCTAATCACTGTTCCCTACCATTCACTCCTCAGGCAGTAAACAGCATGTTTTAAAATTCATCAATATTTTCCATTAGCAGCATGAAAAACTTGCTTTCAAATCTCTTCTCTGCACAATATCAATTCTTCCTTCAAAAGCTGTAATTGAAATAAGAAGCGCACAACTGTATTTAGGGAATGTTTCCGGTCTCTGCTGCCCAAATAATTTTATCTGCAAATTTAAAGAATGCAGTGATGAATATTAATAGCATTGTTGCTATGTAAAGGCAGCACTGATATTGATGGATGGCTAACTCTCAAGTTGCTACACTGAGGGCTATTGCCAAAAGCTGATGACAAGGCCTTGGCTGATACCTCTGCTCATTGAAGCTGAATCCTTTGCCCATTAAGAGATGCAAAGGCATCCACATAAATTGTTCACCAAATTTGATGGGAATTTTTAACATGTGTATATTTGTACATCTTTGGATGTATAAGTATGCATTGATTTAAATTACCTATGGCAAGTATAGCAAGAATATTGCCATTTCAGATTTATAGTTAAGTTACTGACATGTTTGTAGGAAATTCTATTCAATCATTTTGTGAGTGTCAAATTATTCTGTGATTAAGTGCTGTTAAACCCTTTAGACATGAAAGCATTGATCACCAGGGGATCCACTCTGAACCTCGTGATTCAACAGAAGAGTCTTCCTTACTCATTTTACCCTTACCCTCTTCTATCCTTATTCCTTTGCATTCCTAGTGACTGTGAAAACCATTTTAAATTGATTCTAATCCAATTTTCCTTAGTATGCTCCATATATCTAGTAAGCAATAGCGCAAACCTGGCCATCAGACTTTGTCCTGCTTTTGCAAATTTATATTAAACTAGCTTTTGCTAGTATCTTTGCTAGTGCCTCTTTGTGACCTAAACTACTCATTCACAACATTTATATAAGAATCTATTCTAAAGTAATGATTACAAATACTTTACACTGTATTATTTAATGAACTTCCTTATAGGAAAAATTAGACACATTTTTGTAAGAAGTACTTTAACTTTTACTATAAAAGAAGCCATGATCTATACCTATCCTAAAGACTGTGACTTTACATAATCATCAGAGCTCCAGTGAGCAATAAGTTTTAATAAAAGTCATGATCACCTGCTATCCCCTATCTATCTATTTGGAAAACTATACCACAATTTGTTCTGTAGTACTCTGCATTGCAAGCTTTTCCTTTAGAAGCAGGAAAAAAAAAAGATAAACACATGAAGTTCTTATAGTTCCACACATTCTAGGATCTGCTTAATCTGTATAAACTTTGAAGATGTTCTCTGGGATAATTTTAAGAAGATGCAGACAATAGCTTCAATATGATATTTCAATGTCTACAAAGAATTACTAACTGAATCTGGTTTGTTATTAGTCATAAGGTGAATGATGAAAGGAAATATGAGAATTTAACAGCAAGCACAGAGAGATATCATCCTAAACTCTATGTCTTCAATATGACTTTCAGTTGCCATGTAATCTTTCTCTTGAGAAAAGTGCATGGCATGGGCAGAACAGTGCACCGGCGCTCTGTGAGGCACAACAGATGACGATTATTTGCATATTCATGATTATCTACTTTGAATATTCCTAAATGTCAGTTTGCACAGGCGTTGTGGCGAATTCTCTGTGAAACGGACCTCTTCAGTCATGAAAAATCAGACTGTAAAGAGGTGAATCTGTGAATGAGGCACCGCGAAGTAGAGAGAAGGTTGACTATATATACAGTCAGCCCTCATATACCATGGTACCACGGGTCCTGCCCTGCACTCCGCGCAGCCCTCTGTCCACATGGATTGGCAGCTCAATGCGCAAATTTGCCCTGCCACCTCACACCATCCCCTGGTGCTCCAGTGCTGTTTTGGCACTGCCCTGCTGTGTGTCAGTGTTTGTGTCAGCGCTTCCCAGTGCCCAAAGTCACCCCACACCGGGAAAAACTCTGTTTTCGCCTCGACCGGGGACACTGGGGTGGGGAGTCGTACACGCCACTGTCCCATTGTCTCTCCAGCTGGGTAGACCTGGTCTCTCCATATTCGGGGTACACGTCTACCCCAAGAAAGTCTTGGATAACTCGTCTAACCTGAGAGTGTGTAAATCTTTCATAACTGCACACAGCGTCTTCGCTCCAAGCAGAGTGGAGCACACGTGGTGCCGGGTGGACCTGCCATAGCCACCTTGCTCAGAGCAGAGCGAAGCGGAGCAGTGCAGATTGGGGCAGGTGCCACTCAGAGTCAACCTGCCGCAGGTGCTTCACTCTGAGTTGAGCGGGATGGGACAGGTGCAGCACCAGTGCGGCGCCAGCAAAACTGCTGCAGCTGCCTCACTCAGAGCACAGCGGAGTGGGTGCAGCGGAGGCAGAGCAGTGCACCTGTGGTCCATGTAGCACAATGAGGGGGATGATTTGAATATTCGTGACTGTCAGTTCGCACAAGCAGTCATGAAAGAGGCCTCCTTAATCGTGGAAAAATCATGCTGCATAGAGGTGAAGCTGCTATCTGAGATGCATGAAGTGGAGAGGGCGTACTATATTAATAAATATAGAAAGACCCAAAGACAACAGTAATCTTTTATGATCATCAGTCAACATTTTTCAGTTAGCAATCAAATCTATATCAATCTTGGAAAATGCTCATAATTTCCAAAGACAAAGTCTTCCAATGCACATATAATAAAGAATGCTAAATTTTAGTTATGATGTTTTCAGTAAGTTCAAAGTGATATTCTGGATCCTAATATTAGAAATGTCATGTGAATGCAGAAGTAGCTAGTCTATATTTACCTTTGAAAAAAAACAATCAAAAATTTGCCCAAATTTTGTAGCCTGTGGTATAACATATATTTTCATGACAAGTTAGTCTTCCACCCACAAATAAGATCTTCAGATAAAAGAACTAGTTTTGTCCCTAGGAAGCTTATTTAAAATATGTCTTGTATTCATTGACACACGTTTGAAGCATAATAGTCTTCATTTACACAAATCCCCATTGTCATTTCTCAGGAATCTGCCAGTCCCATATTCTGTAACCATGTGTCAAAAAGAAAGTATTATGCCTTGTTAAATTACATTACAAATAGAACCTTCATCCCAAATGAAAGTGAAATTAATTTTAAAATAACACTGGTTAATAACCTCCTTTAGTTTCTTAAAATATATTCTGTTTTACAGAATTTAAAGTTCATTATTTGTACAGTCAATTAGTGAGAGTAACAAAATTTCTGAATTCTCATGCACAGTAATATGGTTCACAGGTTCACAGGCTATTCTGAGTTGGAAGGGACCCTCAGGATCATCTAGTCCAACTCCCAAGCGAACGCCCACCCAGGGATCAGGGCCACAAGCATGGAACCATGAGCACCAAGCCCCCCACCAACTATACCATGTCGCTGAGATCATCATCGAGTCTTCTCTTAAACATCTCCAGGGCTGGCGACACCACCACCTCCCTGGGCAAACCATTCCCCTGAAAGATCACTCCCTCTGTGAAAAACCTCTTCCTGACATTCAGTCTAAACCTCCCCTGGCATAGGTGGTTAAGAAGGCCAATGGCATTCTGGCCTGTATTAGGAACAGTATGGTCAGTCACACTAGGGAAGTTATCCTTCCCCTGTACTCGGCGCTGGTCAGACCACATCTTGAGTATTGTGTCCGGTTCTGGGCTCCCCAGTTTAAGAAGGATGTTGAGCTGCTTGAGACAGTCCGGAGAAAGGCGACAAGGATGGTGAAAGGACTGGAGGACAAGCCCTATGGGGAGCGACTACGGGAACTGGGGCTGTTCAGCCTGGAGAAGAGGAGGCTCAGAGGTGACCTCATTGCTGTTTACAACTACCTGAGGGGAGGTTGCCACCAGTTGGGTGTGAATCTCTTCTCTCAGGCTGATGACACCAGAACAAGAGGACATGGCCTTCTATAATTCTGGTTGTGCAAAAGTGACTCCTTATAGTGTGGCATCTCTGCTTGTATGTATCCTAATTAAAATCAGTCAGATTCCTGTCAGATACATCTAATACTGGATTTGATTGTTTGTTTTGTAGTCAGGCCTTAAGTGAGCAAGGATTTAAAGGAGTTGATGATAAACCAAAATTAAATTTATAAAAGAAGCCAAAATTCGTAAGAATATCTCAGAAAGCATATCTAGATTCCCATTACAAAACACACTATAATTGTCTCCCTAACAACATTTGCTTTGCTAGAAAATTCTGACACATTAATATGACAACTAAATGAAAATATCCAAGTTTTGATACGAAGGTTTCTTGCCAGCTCCATAGGACAACTGGCTGCAGATACAGTTAATCACTTCACTCATGCATCGAGCCTTCATAAATTTACCCTTCCCCACATGTACAATATTTGAGAAAGAGATTATTTGTTTTGACTGCTTAAGATTGCAGGTTCTGGTTTTATGAGTCATCCACTCCAATGGCAAGTCATGCATAATCTAAGTATAAAAACTTTTGAGCAAACTTTGAACAGGTAGTAAAAGAGGATTTGGAAAATTCTAAGGACCCTTGCTACGTTAGATCTCAAAGTATATAGACACTACTGTCACGTCAATCAAGTGAGTAAACTCTCAGCCATAAAAGTGAATTTAGGTGATGAACCTTGGCCATGGAGATACATAGACTTGGGTTCTTGAACTAAGACAGAATTAACCATTATTTCTGGGGCACTTTCATTCTCATTGAGGCTTTAGGAAAAGGACCTTTCTTTCCATCCTATTGTCCATTTTTTATATATTGCCCTATACATTAAAAAACAAACAAGCAGATGGCGTTAGTCTCCCCTGAGGATTATAGGGACAATACAAGCTGAATGCAATAAATACAGAATCTCTTTAACAGATGGCAAACAGACATGTCTGTGAAATCATAAATCCAGAAACATACTTTCAGATTTGGTTATTGGTTTTTGTTTATTTGCTTGTTTGTATGTTAACCAAAATAAATTTTAAAACAAATTTCAGGTAGTAAATCTGACGCAGAAGACTAGTCTGGAAATATATTTAGAGAGGCTAGCAAAACTCTTTAACACAGTTTTTTTTTAAAGAAGGAAATAAGTTGATTTTCTCCCCCTTCAAGCTTATTAATTTTTTCTTAGGTAAGGACTGTGGGTTTGGGGGTTTTATTACCTTTCACAAATTCCTCCAGCATTTGTGAAATTGCTGTTGCATTTACAATTTTATTAAAAAGTGCTTTGGTCAACACCTGTGTCATTGCACAGTTCAGAAAACAACCTGTATATATGACAACATAAACAATTTTTTCTCTAAACAGATGTGTGGAGTAGTCTTCATGCTTACTCTCCAGATAGGTGGAGCATCATTTTAAAGCCGTTTTTGTTTCTGAAGAGGCAGATAGGATTTTAATTTGAATTTGAGAAGTCAACCCCTTATATATCACACAAAAAGGCTAATTTTTTTTCTGCATAGAACAATTGTTGCTTTTCTTGCACTAATATTCTTTACATCTTTCTCATTTCAGTTATAGAACATTCAAGACACAGTCTTGAAGGTGTCATGTTTAATTTACTTAATGAATATATAATTTATGTCTGTCCTGTTGCTTGATGTTCAGTTAGATTCTACATTTTCAACTTGCTTTCAAGGAAAAGACATCCTAAACTTGCACATGTTGAGGTAAATGATAGCACTTTGAAGAGCAAAGCTTGTCCAAAGGGTGGAGACATATTTTCATCTTTGTGATCTAATTCTCTAGTTTACTTGAATAAATAGCTTTATAAAAAAGAAAATATTCTCTCTTATACCTACTAAATTACTTGCAGCATTTTAGAATTTTTGAAGTGTGGTTTTGTTTGCAGCATTTCACAGGACAATGATGACAAAAAACATACTCAAATTTAACTTGATTATCTTAATTTTTTTAAATAAATATTTCAAATAGTAATGATTTTAAATTTCTTTTCTTGGTGGAATCTGTATCATGGATATTTTATTTTATTTTTTTTCTCTATGTGTTTGTATTAGTTACAATCATAGAATCATTAATGTGAGATCACAAAAATGCAGATTTTTAGCTAAAGTTCTTAAATTAAGTAATATGAACCCAAAGTTGCACAAAAGGTTTTCTTACAGAAATATTAAGGTACTTCTTATGAAAATTCCAGAAACTCCATGAAAACATCCTATGCAGATGATTTGTTGCTTTTTTTGTCCTGCTTCAGTCATCAAGCCCACTGAACCCTATAACAAAAAATACCATAGAGAAATGTGTGAGGCTTTTCAGTGAGAAAATAGATCATTTTCTTGAGGCAAGTTCTCCTGTCAGTTTTACTGATTAGAACCATAGTATTTGGAACATGTCTTTTTGTCTCCTTGCTGCCAAACATCCTACATTTTCTCTCTTATTCTCTACTCTTGTTTTAACTAAGGAGTTAAAATAAGATTTTTCTGAATATCTTATAAAAGGCATATTCCAGCAACAGACCAAACTGGCAGACTTCCTAAAGCAGAAGGTCACTGAAAGATGAGACAGTACACAGGGGACCACAAAACTCTTCTAACTGGTAAAAAATTATTTTCTAAGAGGTGGTGTGAATTCATCTTGGACACAAAAATTGCACTAATAGACCAGTGGTAAAAATGGATACATCATTAATACTGACAGTTTAACTTGGTCTGGGAAGAAGTCATGATCTAGAGTGCAGAGTTATAGGATTTTCTGGAAAATAATTTTTAGAAAGTTCCTGTTCTCTGAGAAATATCACAGATGTTACACCCTTGAAAATTGACATGCTCTGCTGAGGACAGCTGCTGTGCAAATGACCCTTTGCAGCATACACAAGATACTCCATTGACCATTGGGTGGCAAACAAACCAGTGTGAGAATTGTTATGCAGAGCTGTCCTCCTAGTGATGGAGAAAGCTAGTTCTAATCCTAATTTTAGAAGCCACACTTCAAAATTAAAAATCATCATAAAGTGCTGTGGGGAAGATTTTAATTTTTTATCTGGACTCATTAACTTGGCTCCAAATATATGGTAAATATCAAAGAACTGCACAAGGTATAATTTTCTGTAGAAAGTTCTTTAATATCTCTACTCAGAGGAAAGTAAATCAGTACTATTTCTGTATTAGCATATAGAAAATCTGATACCGTTTCAAACACACATCTCCAAAAACTTAAACAAGGCAGAAAGCAAAAAGCAGTCATAGTGCCAGGTCCCACTGTAAATGAACACAAAACACACACAAAGATCAAAACCAAAAACATGACACAAGTGAGTCTTGTGGTTCAAGATGTCCAGAGAGATCTTAGTTTATTGGAAGTTGGCGAACATTGTCCCAAGTTTCAAGAAGAACAAGAAGCTGACCTCAGCAACTACAGGCTCTATCTACTTTCGAAATCACAGAATCACAGAATCACAGAAAATCATTCCTTCTAAACTCTTTCTAGTGAGAGCTAGAGAACTTTCTACTAATAGTACTACAGGTATTCTCTAAACATGTTTCTAGGACAACTATACTCTGATATTTATATAATCTTACTAGATACACCAGATGGCTTAATTATAAAAACAAAATTTGTCAAATAAACATTACTGCTTGTTTTATGCTTGTATTTTTCTGTCAATAACTTCTCTTTCCAAGTAAAACACTTTTGTGAAATGGCTAATTATATTCATTGAAAAATAAGTAATCCTTTAACCCTGTAGCATTTGGACCATCATTATTTATCAACCACATATACGAAAACTGACACTACTGAATATCCTCTTGGACAGCCAAAAGAGAAATACAGTAAACCCATGGTTATTCACAGTTCACATCTTTATGGTTTCAATCCTTAGCAATTAATTTTCCAGTAAAAAGCAGGGTCTGCACATGTGCAGGTAACGCTGTGAAAAAAGACATCTCATGAGTATGTAAATGACCTCATGAAGATGTAAATAAACCCTGACCATTGCCCCTGTCCCACACTGTTCCTGAGCGCCATCCATTTGCACCATTTCAGGGGAAGGTGGACCACTGCCATCATCTTGGAACCAGGAGCACTCCCAGGTGGGCAACAGCAAACCAGGGGCACTCCTAGGACAGCAATGCACACAGTGGCGAACTGGGAGCACTCCCAGGCGGGCAGCGCCAGGAGTGGACCTTTTATAGCTGTCCCGACTCCATACCCCAGCTCAGCTCTGCCTGCACTGCTGACCTTGTCACAAATTAATAATGAACATTTATTAGAAACAAATCAAAAGAAGGGAAAAGCCTCTGCTCAGTGCTGTTGCATTCCCAGAAAAAATGCTAACAAACAAAACACCTCCCCCACAAACAAAACAGCAGCAACCGTGTTGGTCCCCTCTGGAACGGCGAGTGTGTCACACCCTGCTTGCATCACAGCCCTCTGCCAAGTGTTGGCTGGGTTCATCACAACCCAGTTGCAAGAAGCAACTGTGTCAGCCTGCTCCAGACTGGCAGATGCATCCCAACCTGCTTGCGTTGTAGCCCTCTCTCAAGTGTTGGCTGGGGGGATCGCAACCCAGTTTCTAGCGGCAGGNTTTCTAGCGGCAGATGTATCACCCCACTCCAGACTGGTAGGTGCATCCTAGCCTGCGCAATTGTGGCCTCCAATGCAGAGCAACAGGGTACCCATGCCACTGCCGTGCCCGGCACCACTACCATTCTCCAACCCTCTCACTGCTGGGTCCTGCTCCAGAGTGGCATGGGACAGTGGCTCACAGCCACAGGCAAGACAATTGTTTCTCAGACTGCTGAGCCCACTGCAATGTTTGAACACAAGAAACACACCAACAAACAGTAATCCTGATAAGCCCCAGCAGAGACATGGCAGGGAATAAACAGTGGCAGGAGGTTCCATCCTGCTCAGTCCCACAGGGTTTCTGAACTCGGAAAAGTGGCTCTGGGGCAAAAACTAGGATTCCGTGATGAGGAAGAGGCAAAACACATTTCCTTCTCTTTCCTCAGGCAGAACAGGGCATGAAGCAGTCCCGAGAATGCCCTCCAGAGCCCAGGAGCTGAGGGGGGGTGGGGTGGTGGACAAGACTTAATTGCATATTCATTAGTTTGTTATCTTCCTGAGTAGCGGACTTCGTGGCACCAACCTGGACCCATGGACACACAAAACCTGGGGGCTTAATGTACATACTTTTAAACTACAGAATAGCGCACATAGATTGCCTATTATTTGTTATTTAACAGGACTCTCNTACTCAGAGGAAAGTAAATCAGTACTATTTCTGTATTAGCATATAGAAAATCTGATACCGTTTCAAACACACATCTCCAAAAACTTAAACAAGGCAGAAAGCAAAAAGCAGTCATAGTGCCAGGTCCCACTGTAAATGAACACAAAACACACACAAAGATCAAAACCAAAAACATGACACAAGTGAGTCTTGTGGTTCAAGATGTCCAGAGAGATCTTAGTTTATTGGAAGTTGGCGAACATTGTCCCAAGTTTCAAGAAGAACAAGAAGCTGACCTCAGCAACTACAGGCTCTATCTACTTTCGAAATCACAGAATCACAGAATCACAGAAAATCATTCCTTCTAAACTCTTTCTAGTGAGAGCTAGAGAACTTTCTACTAATAGTACTACAGGTATTCTCTAAACATGTTTCTAGGACAACTATACTCTGATATTTATATAATCTTACTAGATACACCAGATGGCTTAATTATAAAAACAAAATTTGTCAAATAAACATTACTGCTTGTTTTATGCTTGTATTTTTCTGTCAATAACTTCTCTTTCCAAGTAAAACACTTTTGTGAAATGGCTAATTATATTCATTGAAAAATAAGTAATCCTTTAACCCTGTAGCATTTGGACCATCATTATTTATCAACCACATATACGAAAACTGACACTACTGAATATCCTCTTGGACAGCCAAAAGAGAAATACAGTAAACCCATGGTTATTCACAGTTCACATCTTTATGGTTTCAATCCTTAGCAATTAATTTTCCAGTAAAAAGCAGGGTCTGCACATGTGCAGGTAACGCTGTGAAAAAAGACATCTCATGAGTATGTAAATGACCTCATGAAGATGTAAATAAACCCTGACCATTGCCCCTGTCCCACACTGTTCCTGAGCGCCATCCATTTGCACCATTTCAGGGGAAGGTGGACCACTGCCATCATCTTGGAACCAGGAGCACTCCCAGGTGGGCAACAGCAAACCAGGGGCACTCCTAGGACAGCAATGCACACAGTGGCGAACTGGGAGCACTCCCAGGCGGGCAGCGCCAGGAGTGGACCTTTTATAGCTGTCCCGACTCCATACCCCAGCTCAGCTCTGCCTGCACTGCTGACCTTGTCACAAATTAATAATGAACATTTATTAGAAACAAATCAAAAGAAGGGAAAAGCCTCTGCTCAGTGCTGTTGCATTCCCAGAAAAAATGCTAACAAACAAAACACCTCCCCCACAAACAAAACAGCAGCAACCGTGTTGGTCCCCTCTGGAACGGCGAGTGTGTCACACCCTGCTTGCATCACAGCCCTCTGCCAAGTGTTGGCTGGGTTCATCACAACCCAGTTGCAAGAAGCAACTGTGTCAGCCTGCTCCAGACTGGCAGATGCATCCCAACCTGCTTGCGTTGTAGCCCTCTCTCAAGTGTTGGCTGGGTGCATCGCAACCCAGTTTCTAGCGGCAGATGTATCACCCCACTCCAGACTGGTAGGTGCATCCTAGCCTGCGCAATTGTGGCCTCCAATGCAGAGCAACAGGGTACCCATGCCACTGCCGTGCCCGGCACCACTACCATTCTCCAACCCTCTCACTGCTGGGTCCTGCTCCAGAGTGGCATGGGACAGTGGCTCACAGCCACAGGCAAGACAATTGTTTCTCAGACTGCTGAGCCCACTGCAATGTTTGAACACAAGAAACACACCAACAAACAGTAATCCTGATAAGCCCCAGCAGAGACATGGCAGGGAATAAACAGTGGCAGGAGGTTCCATCCTGCTCAGTCCCACAGGGTTTCTGAACTCGGAAAAGTGGCTCTGGGGCAAAAACTAGGATTCCGTGATGAGGAAGAGGCAAAACACATTTCCTTCTCTTTCCTCAGGCAGAACAGGGCATGAAGCAGTCCCGAGAATGCCCTCCAGAGCCCAGGAGCTGAGGGGGGGTGGGGTGGTGGACAAGACTTAATTGCATATTCATTAGTTTGTTATCTTCCTGAGTAGCGGACTTCGTGGCACCAACCTGGACCCATGGACACACAAAACCTGGGGGCTTAATGTACATACTTTTAAACTACAGAATAGCGCACATAGATTGCCTATTATTTGTTATTTAACAGGACTCTCCATTTTTAAGTCATAGGCTGAAGTGATTGAAAACAATAAATGATATGCAGGACATGATGTAGGGTATCAACTAATTCTGCCACCGTGCAATTCAGGGAAAGGAAGTAAATTTCTTATTAATCTAGTGCCCACCGTGTGTTGCTCCAGAATTTATCTATTTGGTGTTTGAATAGCCTTTTCCTTCTTGATATGTTTTTCTAAGTAAGTATAACTTTAGAAATAATCCCTAATATATATGCAGTCCAAGATAATTGAAAAAATACTATTCATAAGTGTTTCAGCAAGGTTTTCACTTTGAAAAAAAGGACCCTAGAATGTTTACTGTACACATAATAGTCCCACAAAAGTATAGTATCTCGTGGATTTTACCTAAAGGATTAGAAGCTGACTCTCACTTAGCTGGAATTCCAGTCTGTAGATATATTTCTTTAACTAGGCATTGATACTCACATCTCTTTATAAATTATTTACCAAGAGGTAAACCAAGATAGTCTTCCTCTATACTGAACACTGGTCAGACCACATCTTGAGTACTGTGTCCTGTTTCTGTCTCCCCAGTTTAAGAAAGATGTTGAACTGTTTGAGAGGGTCCAGAGAAGGGCAACAAGGATGGTGAAAGGACTGGAGAACAAGCCCTATGGAGAGCGACTGAGGAAGATGGGATTATTCACCCTGGAGAAGAGAAGGCTCAGAGGTGACCTCATTGCTGTTTAAAGCTACCTTAAGGGAGGTTGCAGTCAGGTGGGTGTAAATCTCTTCTCTCAGGCTGACAGCACCACAACAAGATGATATGGTCTTAAGCTACACCAGAGGAGGTTTAGACTGGATGTTTTTCACAGAGTGAGTGATCCCTCATTGGAATGGTCTGCCCGGGGAGATGATGGAGTTGCCATCCCCGGAGGTGTTTAAGAAAAGACTGGATGAGGAACTCATCATGGTCTAGATAATGGGAGGCCCCAATGGACAGAGAATGGTGCCCATGGCTCCAGGGTTATGGGCAGGATCCCTATGTGGGTGTTCATTTGGGGGGCGGACTAGATGATCCTTGTGGGTCCCTTCCAACTCAGAATATCCTGTGATCCTGTGATTTCCCAGGCTGATAACATGCAGGCAGAACCTGGGCCCCTGGCCCCCCTGATGGCAACAGTGGTGGCCCACAACAAACCTGTGCCCCCTTCTTGTGATGGTGAGTGGGCTGCAATCTGCTCCTTGCAGTGGGAGGGATCAGGAGGGCGGTGGGTCTATGAGGGGCAGATGTATCTGCCCTCTCCCCTCACCCCCCCATCAGGGGTTGGTGCTGCTGCCATCTGCAGGGGGTCTGTGGGGGCCACAGGCCACTTCAAGGGGGCTCGGGGCTGCTGCTTAGGGCAGGAGATGGGGCAGAGCATACCAGGGCTCCAAGTGGCAGCTGTACTCACTCTTCCTTCCACTTTCATCAGGGGTTGGCACTGCCACCTCCTGCAGGGAGCCTGGGAGGGCCACGGTCCATGGTGAGGGGTCCAGGGCCTCTGCTCATAGCGAGAGGCAGGAGGGACCCAAGCGGGAGCCAGGAGGGAGCCGAGTGGAAGCTGACTGGGGCAAGCTGGTTGAGTGCCTTGGACTGGGTGTCTGTTGGTCTTGCACTGTCTCCCCAACTCCTGTAGGCAATGTTCCCACCACGCCAGGCTGGGATGGCCCTGTCTCTGCTGGGATATCAGGTGAGGCTGCCAGCCTTGAAAGGGGAGTCAGAAAGGGAAGTCTTTGTTGTGCAAAGTGATGAAACTGTTAAAATCATGGGCACTTTGGGGAAAACTGAGTCCTATTATGAGGAAAGGCACAGTTGCCACCAGAACTGCCCAGGTGGCGACCAATGCTGTTTGTGCATGCTTGGTAAAGGCAGCTGGGAACCTTCCTACAAGTCCCCTGCAGGTGCATCTACGAACATGGCTGTCAAACCTCGTCATGGTTTGACCCTGGCTGGAGGCCAGAGACTAACCTACAACCTCTCCTGGCGGAGAAAAACTAGAAAATAAAACTGGAAAATAAAACTGGTCACAGGTAAAAAGCAAGGCAACTACAAGTAAAGAATATAAAGGGTTTATTTACTAACTAACAGGATCAGAACTGCAAAGGAAACATCATTTAGAAGGCAACCTTTTCCCCCCCACCCCTCCTTCTCTTACATCAGATGTAATATTCCCTTTTTCACCAGGAGACAAAGGGGGAACATAGGGTAGGGGTAAACCAGGCAAGTTGGTATTATCTGACCAGATCCAGGATAGGAACCATCTCTCTGCCCCTCCATAAAGTTCTCTCTCTCTCTCTCATGAGAGGAAAAGGTCTTTCATGACCCCTCCCAAGTGAGATCTCGACCTGAGGATGACAGTTCTTCCGAAATTCTCTGCTGTCCAAAAGTCACAGCCAGGATTGCAGCTTTTAAGTACTAGCTTTTTCTGCTTCATAATAAGCCCATCCCAAAGTACACAGATCCCATCATAATGCACAAAAAGTCTGTCCAAGGATCTCTGCCGAGCTCTCAGCTAGCTCCAGGCTTCTGTTTCTGGGCTCCACAACACATCAGCAGTTTGTCCAGTTTTACCTCTCCATCTTCAGTCGTGGCTTAGATGGATTCTGCAGTACAGGTTCTCTCTCTCTCTCTGGTCCATAGATTTTCACTATGGTCGGTCCAATTCACAAGCAGCAGTGAGATGCCTGGAAGAACATCTCTACCCCTTCTCTCGTGGGCCTGGGGGCCTTCGATCTCTCAGCCTCCTGACGTAGGTTCTGAACCGGCACACTACATCTTGCTACTAAGTTTTTTTTTCCCTCTCCCAAGTATGTTATTTACAGAGACACCTCTATCTCTATAACCTTGAAGGCCCTGGCAGCACGGAGAGAGCCCAGGAAAGAAGTGAGCTGTTAACCCCCTCGCTGTCAGAGCAGCAGAAAACCCCCTAAACCATAACACACTTATTGAGCAACAGCCCTATCTAACATGAAATATGTCAAACCTGGGATAGGGGAGCACAAAGCACCTGGAGGGGGCAAGTGATGGGTACATCTCAGATCCAGCCTGAGGCTGGTTTGGAAAGGCAGAGGGCTGCGGGACCCATGCACTTGCCGCAGTCCCGGGTTGGCTTCAGGAAAGTGTGCCCACCGTGTGGGACCCTTCTGCACTGGGATTGCGGTGAGGAAGGGGAAAAGAAGACCTAGTCCACTTGCCTGCCCTGTCAGACAGCCCCATGTCCATGGAGCCCTCTCTCAGCCCTGGCGATTGGCAGGAGACCCTCTCCACTACACATTGTACTGTGTCCTGAGGACTGGGCAGCCGCTAGATGTGGGACACATGTGGCATGGGACTGAAGGTCCCTGCAGTGCCAGCACAAAGCGCCTGCGGGGTCCCAGCAGTGGGAGGGCTGTGGAATCCACAGAAGAAAGCCCGTGGACTCCTCGGGTGGGGACAGGGCAGAGAAGGCTCCTTGCGCTCCCCTGTCCCATAACACAGTGCAGGACAGTGACAGGAATGCCCTGCAGCACTCTGGGGCTTGGGGGGGGTGACAATGGGTGAGGATATTTTGTATATTCATGAGCCATCTATCTTCGCGGAATAGGGGCTTCACTGGACTTCAGGTCCCATGAAGCCCTACAAAATTTGAGGATTCACTGTATATATACAGTCTTACCTCTGGATTCACAGGATTTTGGTCTTGTGAGGGTCCCACAGAACATTAAATCCACGAATTCGGGTTGGACATTAATATGGCACATTATTGCCATACATACGGTATCTTTGCAACACTGCAACACCCCGGGGCCCCTTACGGCAGCGTGGAGCATCCGAGTCAGAGTTTTTTCCCTTTAACTGCAGCAGCTATGATGGTATGGGAACAGGAAGTTCCCGAACACGTTCCACAGGTGCTGCGCTGCAGAAGTGTTTTGCCTGAGGCAATGCATATGCACATCTCTCTGGCAAGTCCAGGCTGGCTGCCACAGCCAGAATGGGACCACACAGTGCTGTGTGCTACAGTTTAAGACTTCCTCACTCCTGGCAGAGGTGGGTGGCAGGCACCACAGCAGTGCAGGACCATGACATCCTGTGGAACTATACACTGCTCCATGAATCACTGAGTAAGGATTACATAAAAACATCCCATGAATCACTGAGGCTGCAAATATGACAGTGGGAATTACCAAGGTATGATTGTATATCTTGTATATGTTCAGAAATAATATTGTATAACATGTGAGTTCCAACCATGCTGCTGAGGTAGGAAACATCTTGCCCCCCTCCTGAGCAGACTGAGCCAAGCAGAATTAGAGTAGTGGTTATTAGTAATGTTTATGTGCAATGGGAGGAAACATTGTGTGACTGACATCAGCACTGCAGAAAGGTTGATGAAATATTGTCAAAGACAGATATTTCTTCAAAACTCTCAAAGATTCACATAGGCTTCTGATGAATGTACTTTGACAAATTTGCACATTGGTTAAAACATTCAGCCTACCCTAAAAATCCTGCCAATTTATATGGAGGTAGCATTATTCTGCCTTTTCTCTGTAAGCTCTGCAGAAACTCCTATCTCAGCCTTATATGATCTTCAACATTTTTGCACAGTTTTGCTTAAAGAAGCAAGATTACTTCTTGAGGTACCTCTCAGTGTTGTTGAAATGCCAGAGGGTAGGAGGGCTCTTCAGAGGGACCTTGACAAGCTAGAGAAATGGGTAGACTCCAATAATAAGAGATTTAACAAGACAAAATGTCGTTTTTTCACTTTGGACGTAACAACCCCATGCATCGCTACTGACTGGGGAACGAGTGGCTGAAGAGTGATGAAATGGAGAGGGATTTAGGGGTAATGATTGACAGGAAACTCAGTATGAGCCAGCAGTGTGACCAGGCAGCTAAGAAGGCCAATGGCATCCTGGCCTGTATTAGGAACAGTGTGGTCAGTCGTACTAGGGAAGTTAACCTTCCCCTGTACTCGGCGCTAGTCAGACCTCCTCTTGAGTACTGTGTGCAGTTCTGGTCTCCCCAGTTTAAGAGGGATGTTGAGCTGCTTGAGAGGGTGCAGAGAAGGGCGACAAGGATGGTGAAAGGACTGGAGGACAAGCCCTATGGGGAGCGACTATGGGAACTGGGGTTGTTCAGCCTGGAGAAGAGGAGGCTCAGAGGTGACCTCATTGCTGTTTGCAACTAGCTGCGCGGAGGTTGCCGCCAGGTGGGTGTGGACCTCTTCTTTCAGGCTGACGACACCAGAATGAGAGGACATGGCCTCAAGCTACGCCAGGGGAGGTTTAGACTGAATGTTAGAAAGAGGTTTTTCACAGAGAGAGTGATCGCTCATTGGAATGGACTGCCCAGGGAGGTGGTGGAGTCGCCGTCCTTGGAGGTGTTTAAGAGAAGATTGGATGAGGAGCTTAGTGACATGTTCTATAGGGGTAACTCATAGGGTGGCATCTGAAAGGGTAGTGCTTGGGCATTGGACTAGATGATCCTGTGGGTCCCTTCCAAATCATAATAACCTGTGAACCAAGTTATATTATAAAATTGTTCCACTTCTACCTAGAATTTGGACTATCTAAATGCTTTCGTGCCTACTTATATGTAGTCTGATCTCCAGAGCTGTTAAGCCTCATTATTTAAGGAAACAATGACAGTTCTGTATTGAGAATTTAAAATCTAAATCAAGACATCCAGGGATCACTGGATTTGTGATTTATATGTAAGTGGTTGGAATCTTGCAAAGAAGTCATGGAATCTTAGATCATTCCCTTTAGTGACTCAGCTGGAGTCTGACATGGTCGCAAGTAAGCATCTTAAATTATATTAAAGCATGCTAGAAGAGTCAGGAGGATTCTCATTTCCAGTGTGTTACAGTCAAGAAACATTTCTAAGTCTTAGAATCACCATTTTAGGAAGAACTGCAACTATATACAAAGAATATACCATCATATATGAATGATTCACAGACATAGCTGTGAGTGAAAGAGGATTTTTTTCTCTGTATACCCAGAATATCAGTTGGACTGATGAACAACAATCAATCATAACTCCTCTATCTCAAAAAAAAA
>WEKX01005404.1:47461-71244 GCA_013390025.1 Pitta sordida | reverse complement strand
AAAAAAAAAAAAAAAAAAAAAGAAACGCACCAACAGGAAAAACTCTGTGAACACACTAACACACTAAATGGTAAGACATTCCTTCTTAGTTCCTGAGAGAAATCTGAGCTAGGTTAGATCAGGTGTGCTCTCTAACCCAGAGTATCTTGTCTTCTTACAGAGGCTACATCATCTATGAGACATCACACCCAAGAGCATAACACTGTGTTCACACTTCTTTCACTTCAGCCCCCTTCCTCCCACTTGCAGCCCTGTTCTAGGCATTGTTTTTCACACATGAATGTCAGCAGTATTATAAAACTCTTTCTAGAAACACCGATGATTATAAAAAAGTGTCTCATTCTTCCCACACAGGACCTATGAAAATGGAATTAATATCCTACTTATTCCAAGAGAGTAAACTCTCAAGAGAGTCAATGTACACTGCAGCAGGTTGGGTTCAATATCATACTGAGTCCATGTGGTTTCCCTTTAACACAAATGAAATGTCTGTCTGCCCACAATGTCGCACATATCTATTCAATTTTAAGTGTTGCAATGGATTCAGAAATCAGAAGTTTGTTGCTGCAACTTTCTGTCAGCATTTCCAAAGTATTTTAGACTATTTTAATAATATTTAGTGTATTGGGGTTTTCTGTGGCTATGGGGGAGGCTTTTCTTTGAGAAGTTGCTGGAAGTCTCCCTCATAGCTGGCAGTGCCAATGCCAGCCAGTTCCTGGCTGAACCCACCCCTGGCCAAGGCCGGGCCAATCAGGAGAGATAGAGACAGAGATATTATCTCAGTGATAATATACTTAAGAAGGAAAAAAGAAATGGAAGAGGAAAACAATCATGGCCGCCAGAGAAGAGCAGTGAGAAGTTGTAACAGCAAATGCAGGCACCAAGGCCAGGGCCGAAAGAGGGGGAGGAGGTGTTCCAAGCATCTCCCTGCAGCCTGTGGTGATGACCATGGTGAAGCAGCTGTCCCCCTGTAGCCCATGGAAATATCACAGGGATGCAAAGATCCACCTCCAGCCCACGCTGGAGCAGGTCGATGCTGAGGGTTGCAGTGGGTTGGAGCTCACATCAGAGCAGGGTCCTAGGAGAGATCTGTGGCAAATGGAGAGGAGAATACATGCTGGAGCAGCCAGTGCTGAAGGACTGCACCCTGTGGAGTGACCCATGGGCAGCAGTGTTTGGAAGAGCTGCTGCCCCTGGGATGGATTCACAATGGAGAGGGTCATGAAATACTTTCTCCTGTGAGAGGGGCCCCATGCAGGGGAATGGCCTCCTCCCCTGAACAGCAGCAGAGAAACACCAACTGCCTGGTTTTCCCCTAGTCCTGTCCCCGCCCCTGCCTCCTGGAGGAAAGGGGGAATGTGGTATCTATTGTAAAAGATGGAGGGGTGGGGGAGAAGTATGCCTTAAAGATTTATGATGCTTCTTACTTTAAGCTCTGATCTTGTTAGAAATAAATTCTTTACATCCCCACTTTGGAGTTTGTTTTGCCTGTGACAGTAAAAGATTTCTAAGTCATCATTCCTGCTGTAGCAAAACCCTTCATTTTTTTTCTTCTTTTCCTCTCTCCCCCATTTGTAAGGGCAAGGGGCGGCAGGCGGGGATGAAGTGAGATAACAGCTGTTTGTGAGTCTCTGGCATCCAGCCAAGGTCAAACCACCACATTTAGTAATATTTTCTTTCTCAGTATTTCGTGTTAGAGGGCCCAATTGTGATGATATTATCATTTATGTTTCTCTGGTATGGATCCATCAATCAGAATTTCCATGTAGAGATGAAATTAAATGGAGAAAAAGAACAAAAATAAAACTATTTTCAAAAACTTTTTGAAAGGAACCCCAAGATGTTCCCCAATGTATTTATTATTCACGTAATTATATATTTACTCCTATTACATTAGCATACTGAAAATTATTTTCACTACCCTAATTATCAATAATCGATTATACAATTGCGAAATGTTTTCTTGGAGGGTTGTGGTTTTCTTTACTAGTTTTTTTCTGTTGTTGAGATATGCTGTTTCCTTTAAGACATCACAGGAGAGGTTTGTTTTCTGTCACCTACTGGGAAATATGAAGTGTCAAAAACTCTGGTTAAAATATATAGAGTTATACCCCATCCTTCGCGAGGAACGGGACAGCCCAGTGTCCTCGCAAAAAGCTAAACTCTCAAAGAAGTGCAGGTCGTTAATATACATGGAGGCCATGCCCATTGCCCCACCCCCTGGAACTCCGCAGGGCTGCAGGCACTTTTCTGCTTCTCCCCTCGGACTCTCTGAACATGGGGGAGAAGGGGAACCGTTTCTGAGCCCCCTCTGACTCGGGAGATCCCCCTGCCCCCGAGAATCCGCCGGCCTCTCCAGGCTGCTGCGACCGCGCGTCCAGAGCCCAAACACCGTGCTGCTTCCCCCTCCCCCCAACCCTGGCACTCACGCCTGGGTGTCCCAGCCCTGCAGCGTGGCCCCATGCTGTCAGCCCGTGCTGGCAGCCCTGGCGTGGTGTACTGGCCCCACGGTGCGGCTAGGGGCTGGCAGCCTGTGTCGGCAGCTGAGGCGAGGCGTACTGGCCCTGCGGTGTGGCCCCGGGCTGGTAGCCTATGCCAGCAGCTGTGGCGAGGCGTACTGGCCCCGCACCAGCAGCCCTGGTGTGGCGTACTGGCCCCGCGGTGCAGCCTTGGGCTGGTAGCCTACGCCAGCAGCTGCGGCGAGGCGTACTGGCCCCGCACCAGCAGCCCCGGTGTGGTGTACTGGCCCCACGGTGCAGCCCCATGCCAGCAGCCACGGTGAGGCATACTGGTCCTGGGGCCGCACTGCGCCAGGATGCCCGGGCACGGGCCTGGGGGGAGAGAGCAGTGGCGCGAGCTTTGAGCTGTGGGCGTGCGGGGGGTGTGTCTCCCGAGTCAGAGGGGGCTCGGAAACCTGGCTGCTGCCACCACGCATTCTTGCCATTCCTCCCCTCCCAGCACACAGCGCTTCCCCCCCTCGCTTTCCTCACTTTCATGGGGCAGTTTCCGGGGTCAGGGATGGGACACGGTGCCGCCATTGCGAGTCCCCTCCCCGCAGGGTGGGGTGAGTCCTGCCCCACAGGCACCGCAGCACCGCCCCTTGGCAGAGCAGAGTGACTGCACATGCGTCTGGCCGGGGACCTCTGTCTCACAAATGGGCGGGGTCGTAATGCAGAGATCGCGATGTACTGGAGATTCACTCACTGTATATATATTCTTATAATGCAGAATCTTAAATAATGCATTTTTATAATGCTTTTTTTAATAGTGCTTTCTCTTGTCCATTTATTCATTTTCCTAATATGGATTTTGAAACCATTAATATAGAACACAAAAAATATTATAAACAAAGTTTTTACTTTTTTATATGTCTCCATTTTAGAGACAGTCAAAAGTGTAAAATATTTTCAACTGGAAAATACTTTTCTGTAAGCTCCTTCAGGCCTTTATACATCAAAAAATCATTGATGATTATTAGGTGTTCTGGAAAAGATACTGAAGACTATCTAAATTCTGTTTCCTGTTACTAACATAATTCTTAAATCATTTTTTTTAAGTAGTTGAATTTACTAAATCATTTTCTAGAAGATTCTTAAGGTACTTGGATCAATGCAGTATTTTTGTTTTTTTAAAAAACTTGCTAATGCATCACACAGTACCAAAATCTTGTCATAGATAAAAAGTAGGAATGTAAAAATTTTAAAATACAAAACCCAGCATTTAAGTGCAAATAAATCACATAGCTGTGGAAACTGCTAATTTACTGGTTCCTCAGACACAAAGAACAGAATCACTTCATAATACAGTCTGTTTGGTTGCTTAAGATTGGCATGAAGTATTGGCTTAAGGACATAAGTAAAAAACTACCTAGTTCTAAAGTGTGAGTATCTTCACATAAAATAACTACATCTTATGTAAGTCAGACACAGTATTTTTTTTTTCTGACATAATTTAAATGCTCAAAATCACCTTTTGGATGCACTTAACTGATTTGAGGGACTACATTAGGGCTTAAATTCTAATGCTTTGAGTCACATTAGAGTCTATTAATTAGATGACTGAGTAACCTAAAATTGATGGTAAGCATATATCTCTGAATATCAATTTTTCTCAATATGAAGAAATGAAAAGAACTTTTCATGTTTTTTCCTTTTGGCTTTCTTTTTAGTTTACTGAATTAAAAAAGTTAAAACCTGAGAGTCTGAAATAAACTATTGCACATATAGAGGCAATTATCAGTGCACTATATGGGCATTAAGCAGAAATGCATATTCATTAAATAATGATATTACACTAATAAAAGGAAGTAATAACATAATAAAGCTTAAAACTAACTCTCTAGGCTAAAAATTTGAGTAATTCTGTAGATAAATATCTTCAGCATATATTTGTGCTGTCTTAGATGAAAGTTTCATTGAAACCAATTTTGTTCCACTGCAGAGTTCAGCTCTAGTGAAAGGGTATTTAGACATGAATCCGCCAAATATGTGCTGGCCTGCCAAAGCAGGAGTCAGTACACTTTTTTTTTGCAGTTTACTGAAGATGTCATCGTTTCTGCCTGTAAAGCTCTTACTTATGCTTTTATGTTTCATCTCTCTAGATCACTGAATTCTTCCATCATGATCACTTAATCTTATGGTAGCTAACTAAGGATGTTCTTTCAAATTTCTGTTATACACCCTTTTTTCATGCTCACTTTTCCACTTTACCTCTTGTCCCATCACTTACAGAGAATCAAATTTTTCTTTCTCACATTAAAGCACCTTAAGATCTTCTAGCATCTGAATTTTTCTTGCTATACTCCCCTAATTTTCCACAAGTGATGGTTTGTACATTTACAGTTCCCATAAATAACTTCCAGAACATTTTAAATTTGCATATGCAGACATATATTCAGTGTCATCTCGTCAATTCAAAACACATTTATAACCTTCCTTATCCAAAGCCCAGACAGGTCACCAATACCTGGCCAATGGATACAGAATCACAGAATCACAGAATACTATGAGTTGGAAGGAACCTACAAGGATCATCTAGTCCAACTCACCATCTAACACCTGTACAGAGACCGAACACACACCCCAGAGTGGTGAACATAAACTTAGATCCCTCACAGACGCACAGGCCACTCCGAGCCGGAAGGGACCCACAGAACCATCTAACCCTACACCCCCCAGCTAGACCATGTCTAGCTTAGTAAGCTCCTCATCCAGTCTTCTCTTAAACACCTCCAGCGACGGCGACTCCACCACCTCCCTGGGCAGACCATTCCAATGAGCGATCACTCTCTCTGTGAAAAACCTCTTCCTAACATTCAGTCTAAACCTCCCCTGGCGTAGCTTGAGGCCGTGCCCTCTCGTTCTGGTGTCGTCAGCCTGAAAGAAGAGGTCCACACCCGCCTGGCGGCAACCTCCCTTCAGGTAGTTGTAAACAGCAATGAGGTCACCTCTGAGCCTCCTCTTCTCCAGGTTGAACAACCCCAGTTCCCGTAGTCACTCCCCATAGGGCTTGTCTTCCAGTCCTTTCACCATCCTTGTCACCCTTCTCTGCACCCTCTCAAGCAGCTCAACATCCCTCTTAAACTGGGGAGACCAGAACTGCACACAGTACTCAAGAGGAGGTCTGACTAGCGCCGAGTACAGGGGAAGGACAACCTCCCTAGTCCAACTGACCACACTGTTCCTGATACAGGCCAGGATGCCATTGGCCTTCTTAGCCACCTGGGCACACTGCTGGCTTATATTGAGTTTCCTGTCAATCATTACACCTAAGTCCCTCTCCACTTCACTACTCTCAAGCCACTCCTCCCCCAGCCGATACCGGTGCAGGGGGTTACGATTGCCTCTAGAACAACCTGTAGCATGACCATCTTTTTAATGTATGTGAGCTGTATATCCTTCTTTCTGTCCTGTTCAATATTCCGTGCCCAGACATTCTACACTGCTACTACTGAGTATCTTTGTTTCCTCCATTGCAACTCCACAGTAAGCTGTTGGTGTCATCTCCACAACACTACTATCTCACCCTCTAGCACTTGACAGCAATAGATCCATTACTCTAATCTCACATGACAATACAACAGTCGGACTTTTTTTTTCCTCATATGGTTAATGACTGTAGATGCTTGGGGCTTTTTTTATTTATGAGGAGAAATAAAGAAATTTCATCCTCTTACCTATGAACACTTAAAAGATTATGAATGCATTTTTGTCTAGCAACAGCTGAAAATATACATACAGTAGATGAGATACATCAATGCAGTCCAGGCAAGCAAGATATCTGTTAGTAATGTTTTTGTTTCATATTTAAAATAAAAGGTGAAAAACTCCTCTTGGCATACCAGGTTGGTTTGTTGTGACAAGGACATCATTCATCACAGAGGCATGGTAATAGCTGGTGTGTCAGTGTCACGTCTTCATAACAAGGAACATTAGAGATGGTTCTGTTGATATGATTATAAAAACTTCAAGAAATGTGGATAGTGATTGTAAATAGTCTTTTGTATGTGTTATGGTTTAGGGGGTTTTCTGCTGCTCTGGCAGTGAGGGGGTTAACAGCTCAGTTCTTGCCTGAGCTCTCCATGCTGCCATGGCCTTCAAGGTTATAGAGATAAAGGCGTCTCTGCCGAATAACATACTTGGGAGAGAAGAAAAAAAAAGTTCAGTAGTAAGATGTAGCGTGCCAGCTCAGAACCTGCGTCGGGAGGCTGAGAGATTTGAAGGCCCCCAGGCCCACGAGAGAAGGGGTAGAGGTGTTCTTCCAGGCATCCCGCTACTGTTTGTGAATTGGACTGACCATGGTGAAAACCTACGGACCAAAGAGAGAGAACCAGGACCGCAGAATCCGTCTAAGCATTAAGACTGAAGATGGAGAGGTAAAACTGGACAAACTGCTGATGGTTTTGAAGCCCAGAAACAGAAGCCTGGAGCTAGCTGAGAGCTCGGCAGAGATCCTTGGACAGACTTTTTGTGCCTTGTGGTAGGATCTGTGTACTTTTGGGTGGGCTTATTATGAAGCAGATAAAAACCAGTACTTAAAAGCTGCAATCCTGGCTGTGACTTCTGGACAACAGAGAATTTTTCAGAAGAACTGTCGTCCTCAGGTCGAGATCTCACTTGGGAGGGGTCATGAAAGACCTTTCCCTCTTGTGAGAGAGAGAGAACTTTATGGAAGGGCAGAGAGATGGTTCCTACCCTGGATCTGTTCAGAAATACCAACCTGCCTGGTTTACCCCTACCCTATGTTCCCCCTTTTTCTCCTGGTGGAAAAGGGAATATTACATCTATTGTAAGAGAAGGAGGGGTGGGGGGAGAAAGGTTGCCTTCTAAATGATGCTTCCCTTGCAGTTCTGAGCTTGTTAGTTAGAAAATAAACCCTTTATGTTCTTTATTTATAGTTTTGCCTTGCTTCTTTTGTCTGTGACCAGTTTTATTTTATTTTCCAGTTTTATTTTCCAGTTTTTTTTTAGTTTTCTCCTTCAGGAGAAGTTGGGGTGGGTCTCTGGCATCCAGCCAGGGTCAAACCACGACAGTATGATTTTATATTATTCTGGGGATGAATGTCTTGGTAAATGTAGTTTATAGAAATAAAACAAATTGTTAAAAATATGTATTTGCCTTGGCCAATAACAACATACACTCAGAAACCTGATGAAACGATTCTCACTTACAGATGGCAAGGAAGAAGCAGACAGCACTTTCCATAATAACCTAGAACTTTCCAGGAGGGGTATTTTCACCATATTTAAATACCCCTTTAAATAACCTCTGATTTAGTACTGTGTTCACCTGTGAAATTAAACAGATTTCACCCTATTCCCCTAGGTTCTGATGTCCCATGAAACAACATATAGAAATATGATTAATCAAGATAATGTGTTAATTCCACCAAGGACAAAACCTTACCCTTACACAACTGTTTTAATGTTTTATATTGTCACCATTTACCACCAAGGTCTTTAAACAGAAAAAAACAATAGTTATAACATAATCCTAGCATGGCTATGATATTGTTTATCTTCCCGTAGGTTAAAAGCTTGAAGCGAAAACACAATGAAGTTGAAGTAAAAATCACAGAATCACAGAATTAACTAGGTTGGAAAAGATCTTTGAGACCATCAAGTCCAACCTATTACCTAACATCATCTTATCAACTAAACCATGGCACTAAGTGCGGGAGTTTTTTCCCTCCTTGTCATTGTCAGCAATGCCGGATGGATAACTTAGAAGAGAAAGGAAGATAATCTGTTTTTCTCACTAAGAATACTTCCTGCATCACAGTTCACAGGAGTACCATGGAGAAACCTACAGGGCTAAATTTTATCTTAGACCTTATAAACAATATGATGGATACAGTTTACTGGAGCCTGTATCTTACCCCAGAGGAAAGGTCAAAATTTTTAAAAGCTGAAATAAAGCATAAAATAACCATAATTGATGGTACACCAAAGCTTACCTGTAAGCTTACCAAGGAATCAAGTAGGAGGCTTGAATTTCAATACCTTCAATTAAGGAGGGCTGACTTTTGGAAAAGCTAGGAACAGCAACTTGTCCTCTTATTTATGTTTCTGTTTTTGCCAGCACCTTACTGATTTCCTCAATTTAAGACAACTCTTATTCTTCAAGAAGCTCACTTCTTGTAAACATGTTGCTTTGCCCTTAGTCACGACAAGTTATTGAATATATTTGCTGGGTAATTTGGTCCAGTTCAGTGAACTACAGCATATTCCTGAAGGTCACCGGTCTGAAGCAATTTTTATCTCACTTTTCTCAATTCTTTATTTATTCTGTGTCTCATAAACTTTTACCAGAAGTCAGTTTGTTTTTAAAAGAACTTACCCTTTTCTTAAATCCCTTCTCTAAAATCCTTCTAACACCATTATTAAACGTGCCACCAGTAATTGCATGAATTTTAGAGTTGTGCTTTTTTACAATAGCATCAAAATACTTTATAATATCTTATTCACAAGTTATGGGGTGGAGAGTCTACAAGAAATCTGGAGAGGGACTTTTTACAAGGGTGTGCAGTGATTGGAAAAGGAGGAATGACTTTAAACTGAAACAGAGTAGATTGAGGTTAGATATGAGGAAGAAATTCTTTACTGTGAGGATGGTGAGGCACTGAGACGTTGCCTAGAGAAGCTACGAATGCCCCATTCCTGGAGGTCTTCAAGGCCAAGCTTTGAGCAAGCTGATGCAGTGGAAGGTATCTTTGCCCATGTCAGGGAGGATAGAACTAGATGTTCTTTAAAAGGTCCTTTCCAACCCAAACCATTCTATGTCTCTATGATTCCATGACTCTAAGATTCTGAAAAAGGCAGCAGTGCATAACTGTGGTATATATGATTTCTGAATGCTAGCATATGAAACATCCAATATTAGAATAATTTGTGGCACTGGCACATAGCCACAACAAATTGTGACACCTGCCAGAAAAGGTAGGCTGAAAAATGATAATTTCAAAAACTATTTTTAAGCGGACTCAACACTCAAGACAACACCACTTTCCCCCCGTGAGAGATGGAGTAAATGAGATGTCAGCAACCAACTCAATACTGATTCAGTGCAGCATCTGACAGCATTTATGTTAATAGCACTTTCTTGTCCGATGATGCAAAGAAATATGCTGTCAAAGCTCCATATGCAACTGGGACATCTCACTGTGGTTGTCTCCACTTTGGATAAGAGTCTCCTAACAAAAATTTGCACTACAGAAAACATGCAGTTAGGCTTTGTTGTTTACCAGTGAATTCAATTTTTGAGGAATCTATGATCCAGACTTAAGTAAGAGTAAAGATTAGTTTGCTGCAACCTTTTAAAGCTAATTGAACATACGATGTTCTATTAAAATTTCATAACAGTTGTTCATAAGGCATTTCAGGTTTGATCCCATTTTTTTCTCTGAATATTTAATATATTTCTAGCCTCCTAAAAAAAATGTTCCACCCAGATTAGTTTGTATTTCATGAAAGATATTTTAAGCCAACATAAAAAGATGAACAGACAAGGAAAATATTTCCATACACTTCAAGATCTTTCACCTAAATGCCATGATTAGTTGTCCAAATTATTGCACAATTATTTCTGCTTACCATTTTTTTTTTAGCAAGGAAGCAGATTGTTATGAGGTTAATCAACACACAAAGGTCTCCATTATATTAACTACAGGAAACCTGATGAGTTATGTTGAGCAATTCTTCTGTGATAGGTGACTTTAAATACTAAATTACATTCTTGTTAAGAGAATGAAAGAGGATGGACATGAGAACATTTGGTAATTTTTTTTCTTTAGTCAGATACTATGTTAATCTGGGAGGAGATAAGGGGTATATTCATGTAGAAGAATTAATTTTTATTTGCAAAAAAATATCCAAACATTTTTGTTTCATGAAATTCAGATTATAAATGGTTCTTATTTTTAAATTATTTTCTGTAGAAATTTTTCTAGATTTGAGTTCCAAAAAGACAAGAAACTGGAAAGCAAAGTGAAAAAGGTCAATCAAGGCTGTTTTTACTTTGCTTTTCAGTTTTTCAAGAGGGTCAAAGGAGGACTCCTAAGTAATTCTAATATGCAATTTTATTTAGACGCTCTATGATTAAAGGTGCAGACCCTTTTTGTGTCAAAACTTCCCACAAGAACATTGTGTCATGTACTTCAAATATCAAATCAGTGTTATATACTAATACTTGAAAGTTGTTTTAAATGTCTACTTCAGGATATCACTGTGTCTAGATTATGTCAGACAATTTTTATAGGATCTATAGATAACTGAATGCGCTAATCTATAGCTAACTGAACGCTTTTCAGGGGGAAGGATACTCAGTAAAGCACTCAGATTTTACTAGTGAAAAGGTCAGACATGTACAAAGAGCTACGCTTACATAAACTCAGTAAACCATCTGAAATCATGGTTTATGTTGGGAGTAGTAATTTTTCAAATCCAGAGACTGGATTTCAAAAATGCCAGAGATAATCTGGGTCCATGTGGAACGTGTGTATTTTTTTTTCTGCACCAGAGACGTGAGAATGATGCAGGGGAAAAACAGCAGCTTTGACACCCCACATATTTTTTGAATCAGACTTATCATTGATTTCCTCATAATTTCCTTGCAAACTTCTTCAGAAATAATTTACCCACTTTGGTAACCATGCCTTCAAGTGTAATTTATACAACCTTAATATATAATAATATTTTAATTCTATAAACACAGCAAAAATTCTCTACTTATGCTTCTATTCATATAGATCAGAAAGACACAAACAAGATACTGCTGAACTGATTCAGCTCGCATAAAGCTTTCATGCCAGCATGAGCCATAAAACTATTTAGATAAGTTCAATGTCACAGAAGTGCATGATGAGAGGTGTTTTATATTTTCTCTAGGTGACAGATGTTTTCTTTCTAAATTACTGTAATCTCAGTGTCACACTGATCTTTGTGTTAGGCTTAAGTGAACATTTGGTAAATAAAGGCAGTCAATAAAGATCTTTTTGATAGCAATTCTAAAAAATTTCAAGTGCATCAGACCACAAAATTTTTCTTCAGTACTGATTAAATCAATAGCAGATGCACAAGCTAAATAATTTTGATATGAAAGATTTGGGGTCTGTAAATCCTGTATTGAAAGTTATAATCACTCAGAAGTAGCTATATTATCAACTAGGTAAAAAAAATAGCAAAAACATAAAAAATGCTTCAGAAAAACAATGAGCAAGAAATACAATATTACTTGTTCTCTGGTTGAGGTGAAAAGTAACAGTTACAAAATTTCTTGCTAAGATTGCAATGATATCCTGGGAAATACGTTTTTCTTCCTGGAAACAAATAATATTGAAAATTTAAAAAACCCCACTGACTAGTGCACACAAATATTTCCCAGGTTAGCCATTATTCCAGATCAATCTGCTGATAATTTTTATGGAGTCTATCACAGTCATGAATCAAGTTACAATATTATTATTTATATTTTGGAAACTACAGTTAATTTCTGTGTCATCCTTTGGGTTTATCTGATCTCTGCAGTGCAGAGGTCTGTCTTCTAAGACTGAATTAATACGATAAAATAAAGTTTTAGTTTGCTTTTTCTGACCTTACTTAATAAATTTTCTCCTATATATTGTTTGTTCTTATCAATGAAAGGTGACATTTAAAAAAACACAACAGCCATAAAACTGATTGGACAGTGATAACTTCATGATAAAATTTCTACTGGCTACTGCAAAATTAGATAACACAAGAAAATTAAATAAGGGATAGTATAAGAACATATCTATGCAGATATTTTAGGAATTTATTTGCAGATAAAACTGTACTGAAATCACTTTTAGGGATGCTCAGTTGCTGTAAACTAAGTGCTCAGCACCTCAAATTTACTCAGTTTTCTAAGAACAGCCTGTCTCAGTGAGATCTTATAGTCAGTGTAAAATAAAGGATTTCAAAGTATTTCAATGGAGCATCTCTGACTTCTTTCATGGGAGCAGAATAAGGTCCAAATCACAGAATCACAGAATATTCTGAGTTGGAAGGGACCCACAAGGATCATCGAGTCCAACTCTTAACACTGTCTTCCTGGCGGGAATCGAACCCAGGTCTCCCACATGACAGGTGGGGACACTTACCACTGTACTAAATCCAGTAATACTTTCCATAGTGATGCAGCCTTTTTTTCTATGGAGAGACTGTTGGATTATCAGAGAACTAAAAAAAAACAAGGCAAAAATTCCATAACTGTTTAGATATTACACCATCTTTTGCAGTACTGCATTCCAATGTTCTGTTCTGTTCTCTTCTGTTCCAACGTATCTGTATTCTCATCTTCAAGTTGTATCTGTCAAAGAATCACTGAGAGTGGAATGAACTCTGGAGACCTACAGTCAAACATCCCCATGTTTGACTCTCTCTCTCTATATACACAGATACAAAAACACAGATACACACACACACACATATATATATACATATATAAAGGTTTCTATGGTTCCTAATTGTGTACCTCAGAGAAAATGTCATTTATTATTTGATTTTAGAGAAAAAGTTCCAACCCTCCTTTTCTCTTAAGAAAACACAGGAAAGTCTGAGGACACAATCAGCACTTTTTTCCAGGAAAATCTCAGAAAAGCCGTGCAATTCCCCATTAATTGCTGAGCATATACCTATGAAATCTTTTCTCAGCTCCTCATTCTCTTTTAAAAGGTATTGCACTTCAAATCCATATTACTCTGCACAAACTGGTTCAGAACAGAGAGATTCCTCTGCAGCCAGTAAAAGTACAGTCGGCCCTCTTCCACTTCGCGCCCCCCATATTGCAGCCTCACATCTTAGAGGCATGATTTTCAGCAATTAAGGAGGCCCCTTTTCACAACTGTGCATGCGCCACCTGGCACACATGAATATTCAATTAGGCAGTCATGAATATGCAAATCAACTCAGACATGGCGATGGCAACGGCTCCGCCACTTCCCCTCCCTTGGCTCAGCTCGGCTAGACTCGAGGCAGAGCCAAGGGCGCACACCGCTCCCACAGTAGCTCAGCTCCGAAAGAGGAAGCTGCATGCAGTTATGAAAGATTTACACACTTTCAGGTTTGACATGGTGTCCCAGACTTTCTCAGAGCAGACTTGGTGTCCGAGACCTGACACCATGTCTACCCTGAATATGGAGAGACCAGGTCTACCCACACGGAGACACACTGGGACAGCGGCACAGGCAGCTCCCTACACTAGTGTCCCCAACCAAGTAGAAAAGGAGTTTTTCCCACTTCTCCCTGGCTCGCCACCTCCTGCCCCATCCCTGGTAGGGGGCAGCTGGGGTCCACCTCCCTGCCTCCCACCAGGGTTATCTGCAGGAGCACAAGCTGGCAGCGGCTGCGCAGGGTAAAAGAGGCTTGTGGCTCTCTGTGACCTGCTCCTGCACTACTCCTCAGAGATGCACGTTGTGAGGGTGGACTGGCGGGAGGAGCCAGCGGCAGCAGGCACAGGAGAGAGGCACCCCACACTGGGAGCACCCACAGACTCGCTCCTCCCTTGTGCCTGCTGGCCTGTCCACAGCAGTGTCCCTGTCCCTCTCCTACCCTCTGTCCACATCTTCTCACTCCCCTCACCTGTCCCACACATCTTAGAACAGAGTCCCCAGCTCTGTCCAGTATCAACTGCTTCAAGTGTTTCTGGCACAGCAGCAAACATCTACTTATAAACAAACTACATACTACTGGTGCCTAGAAGGAACTTCCATTTTGGGTAGCGTAGGCACTTCTGTCAAGAGCACTAGGGATCAGACTGTGACATAAGCAGCCTGTGATGCTGGCGCTGGTACGCACCAGCCTATGTGGCTGATGTGGTTTTATTTATTTTTCAAAGAATGCAACAGTGCCAATATCAGGCTTTTCCCCTCTTTTTATTTCTCTTTAATACATTTTCATTACAGCACTACCTTGCTGCATTGCGACTTCTCAATTGAGACCTTGCTGATTTGTAAGAAATTTTTCTCACAGACTTGCCTCAGTGATTCACAAAGCTTCCCGATAGACACATGTGCAGTGCCTCTGCTGCACCGAGGGGCAGTGCCAGCGCTCCCTGTGGGGCAGGGCTGGCCCAGCCCCGCAGGGAGGGCGTGCAGTGTCTCTCGCTCCCATGGCATTTATAGACCTGCAGCACCCTGCCCTGGTCCGTGCCCAGCACCTGTGTTACTGTTTCCGTGACTACAGGCCGGGAAGGGGAGCACTCCAGGAAAGTGGGGCTCAGCTGGCTGCAGTGGCAGTGAGGCGAGCGTGGTGTGCTGGGACAGTGCATGGGTGGGACATGCCCGCCCCCCCACCATAGATGCTGCCCACCTGCGCCGGGTGGGGCTGTGCCTGACAGTCCCAGCCAGCCGGGACGGCACGGGACAGGGGGAGAGCAGCGGCACGGGGTCTGTTCTGCTGGTAGGGCCTGGATGGGGGTGGCAGTGGAGAAGTGAGTCAATTCATTGGGGGGAGTGGTGTTCTGCTGGGTCATACGGCCAGTACTGCCTGTCCTGCACTCAGGACTGGCAGGTATATATATTGTATCCGTTGCAGTTAAAGGGGAAGAAACTCCAACAGCACTCCCCTCCATAAGGGGACTGTCGTGGTTTGACCCTGGCTGGATGCCAGAGATTCACCAACAACCTCTCTCGGACAAAAAAACTGGAAAAAAACTTATCACAGGCAAAATAAGGCAAACTACAAGTGAGGAATATAAAGGATTTATTTATTAACTAACAAGATAAAAGCTTAATGTGAGAAGCATCATTTAAAGGCAACCTTTCCCCCCCACACCCCCTCCTTCTTCTTACAACAGATTTCATATTCCCTTTTTTCTTTCGGGGAAAGAGGGGGAACAGGGGTAGGGGAAAAGCCAGGATAGGAACCATCTCTCTGCCCTTCCACAGAGTGCTCTCTCTCTCACGAGAAGAAAAGTCTTTCATGACGCTTTCCCAAGTGAGATCTCGACCCAGGGATGACAGCTCTTCCATTCTCTGTTGCCTGAGAGTCACAATACAGAACACAGACTTTTAAGCACTGGCTTCGCTACATCATATATGAGCCCATCCCATAGTACATAGTTCAGATCCTACCACAATGCAATTCTGTCACAAAAGATCTGTCCAAAGGATCTCTGCCAAACTCTCAGCTCCGGCTCCGTGTTTCTGGGCTCTTAAGACGCCTGCAGCTTTCCAGGGTGATCTTCCATCTTCAGGCATAGCATCAGGTGGATTCCACACCTCTGGTTTCTCTCTCTGTATTCCATAGGTTTGCAGGCAGACAGTCTGTTTCACTATGGTCCATTCAACAAGCAACAGCAAGATGTTTGGAAACCTGCCTACCCCTCGTCTGGCTGGCCTGGCTGCGGTGCCTTCATAGCTCTCAGCTTCTCACAGGCTGTGGTCCGGACATCTATTTTTCTGTTACTGCTTTTTTTTTTCCTTTCCCAAATACGTTATTCACAGAGGTGTCTCTATCTCTATCTGCTTGATCTTGATCTCATCAAGTCCAAATCCCAAGTGAATGCCCACCCAGGGATCAGGCCCACAAGAGTGGAACCATGGGCACCACGCTCCATCCATCCAAGCCTCCCACCATCTAGACCATGTTGCTGTGCTCCTCGACGAGTCTTCTCTTGAACATCTCCAGCGATGGTGACTCCACCACCTCCCTGGGAAGACAATTCTACTGAGAGATCACTCTCTCTGTGAAAAAACTCGTCCTAACATCCAGCCTAAACCTCCTCCCTTGGCATAGTTTAAGGCTATGTCATCTTGTTGTGGTGCTGTCAGCCTGAGATAAGAGATTCACACCCACCTGACTGCAACCTCCCTTCAGGTAGTTGCAAACAGCAATGAGGTCACCTCTGAATCTCCTCTTCTCCAGGCTGAACAACCCTAGTTCCTGCAGTCTCTTCCTATAGGGCTTGTTCTCCAGTCCTTTCACCATCCTTGTCTCCCTTGTCTGGACTCTCTCAAGCAGATGTGCAACATGCGCTTGTAGGAAAACCTGATTCTGACCCAATCATGCTCACTGTGATAATATGCTAAGAGGTAATTCTGGGGAGAGAAGGACAAAACACATTTGCATAGTTTGCACTACAGATTTTATTTAGTTTAGGAAGAAAGGCCTGTGAGGCTTACTGCATTGTCAGAAACTGTAATATAAAAGTGCATTCAGTATCTCTTATAGTGCTAAGTAAAAGGTTCATTGGATTTAGAAGTAAATTCAGACTGATGAAATCAGTCTTTATAGCCTTTTGAGTCAATTTTTTGTGAGGTAAGTGTGAGTAAACTATATTACCTTGAAAAGAGTTTCAGTTATTTCATTAGAAGAAACATCTCATTCACCTCTGGCCTTTGCAAAACCAAGCACAAGACTTGTGTTGCAAAGTCTAAAATAAATATATACACACTATATTAATCCTTTTTGCCCTTCAGTGAAAAGTCCCAAGCACTTACAAAAGGTACTAGATTATCACCAATAACATTTTTCAGATTTATAAACTATCCAGATTCCTAAACTCACTATTTGTCAAAGAAGAAATGGAGTAAAACATCTTCATGAAGAACCATCAAGAACTGGCCAAAAAACATTAATGATGTTTACCTCAGATGTGAAAGGTTGCCTTATAATGTCATAAGATGCAGTCTGGCTGCTTCCTGCAGGAATCACAGGGTGTGCTGGCCCCACACTGCCCATCCTGCAGAAACTGAAGCAAGCCAGGACAGGGCTTCCATAGGTTCAGATGACAGCCTGATTTGTGTGATCAAAGCTCAGCTGGACTTGAAGTTGGCCAGAAATGTGGGATGCAATAAAGGTGTCAGTAGGCAGTATAAAATATCACTGGCCCATTTGTCACTTCACAAATAGGGACAGAGATGAGGCAGAGGTGTTTAACACTTTCTTTGCCTCCATCTTCAACATGGATGCCGGACCAAGGGGGTCTCAGAGACCTGTGCTAGAGGACTATGACTATGACTGCAAGAATGATCTGCTTCCAGTCGCCCTTGAACTTGTGCTCCAGCTGAAACCCTACAAATCTATGGTGCCTGATGGGATTCATCCAAGAATCTTTTAAGAGCTTGGTGATGTCATCACAAAACCTCTCTCTGATTTTTGAGCAGTCTTTATCAAGGGAAACCAGTTGATGTCATCTTTCTGGATTTCAGTAGAGCTTTGCATACTGCCTCTCTCAGTTATCCTACTGAACGAAATTTCCAGCAAACAGCTGGATAAACATATCGTATGGTGGGTGAGCAATTGGGTAATGGGTTGGGCACAGAGGGTATTAGTGACTGGGGTAGTATCAGTCTGGTGACCTCTCGATAGTGGAGTTCTACAGGGCTCCATATAAGGCCCTGTGCTCTTCAACACCTTCATAACTGACTTGTATGCAGGACTAGAAGGGATATTAAGCATGTTTGCAGACAATACAAAACTAGGAGGAGCTGTTGACTCTTTTGAGGGCAGGGAGGCCCTGCAGAGAGACTTTGACAAATTAGAGGACTGGGCACTCACTAACCATATGAAGTTCAACAAGGGAAAGTGTCAAATTCTGCATCTGGGATTGGGAAACCCCAGATATTTGTACAAATGGGAATGAGATGGTGGAAAGCAGTGCTGTGTAAAGGGACTTAGGGATCTTGGTCAACAGCAAGTCGAATACGAGTCAGCAGTGCCCTGGCACCCAGGAGGGCTAACTGTGTCCTGGGATGCATCAGGCAAAGCATTGCCAGCTGGTTGAGGGAGGTGATTGTCCTGCTCTGCTCTGAACTGGTGTAGCCTCACCTTGAATACTGTGTGCAGTTTTGGGCACCAATATGTAAGATATTAAGTTACCAGAGAGTTTCCTAAGGAGAGTAATGAGGATGGTGAAGGGTCTTAAGGGGAAGCCAGTGAGGAGCAGCTGAGGTCACTTTCTCTGTTCAGCCTGAAGAAGAGGAGGCTGACAGGAGATCTCTTTACAGTCTACGACTTCCTTGTGAGGGGAAGAGGAGGGGCAGACACTGACCTTTTCTCTCTGGTTACCAGTGACAGGACCTGAGGGAATAGCCTGACGTTGTATTGTGGTGGTTTAGGTTGGATATTAGAAAAAGATCCTTCACCCAGAGGGCAGTTGAGCACTGGAACAGGCTCCCCAGGGCAGTGATCACAGTATCAAGCCTGAGAGAGTTCAAGAAGCATTTGGGCAATACTTTCAGGCACACTGTGAGACTCTAGGGGATGGTTCTGTGCATAACTAATGGTTGGACATGATAATCCTGATGGATCACTTCCAACTCAGAGTTTCCTCTGTAATTCAGTGTAATTCTAGACAAGGCCAAGGTGATGAGGCAGATCTAGAGAGGTAAGATAGGATCAGCCACAAGACAGGGGTGGCCAGGCTGGGCCAGGTCAGGCCAGTCAGTGGCCTAGCTGTGAGGCAGCAGGAAATCGAGTGGAGACCAGCACTAGATCCTCGGATTAGAGCAGCTCCCACACAGATCAGGCAACAATGCTGCTATCTACTTTTATCACAGCAGAGAGAAACAAGCCATGAGAGCTACTAGAAAATCTACCACTGAAAACCAGAATACCTCTGGCCAAGAATAAAACATCTTTAAACATATCTACATTATTTTTACAAGCGGTAATACATTAATTAATATACAAGTGGGGATGCACAAGGCAACGTTAGGAGTCAAGCTGCAGTCCTTGGGTCCAATTTACAAGTTTCATTAATTTAAAAAATACTTTAAAACCTTCAGATAGAAAAATTACTCCAAGAAAAATTAGCCCTTGAAACTGTTTTACTCTCAGTTCATATAATGAATTAATAAAAAGGGACAGCTTCCTTATCAGTTCCATTTTATCAGAGAAAGATGATCACTTATCTGTGAACTCACAGAGTTTAGATGTTCTCTCCTCCTTTTTGTTCCTGCCCTCTCTTTTCTTCTTATCCAACCTAAACTGCATGAGATAAATTTTATGGATGTATGCCTTAGTCTCAAAAACATGACAGTTTTAATTTGTCACATAGTCTTTACATAAAGTCATCTTAGAAACATGCTATTTATACTAGTCAAGCATTATCACTCAGAGGAAGTTTTCCTCTTCAGTAGGTATTCAATACTCATGTGAGTGCATGACCTCATATGCTCCAATTTTTGTATGAAAATAAATTACCAAACATATGCAAAATTAAAAGGTCACGGGCTACAAGATTTTTATTATTATTTCTCTCCGCATTAGACTTATATTTCAGCATACTGCTATAGCCCTGACAGTTCTAACTTCCCAAACAATAATTGAAGAACCACTGTAGGAAATTAGGCAACCTAAACTTGGAGGGTTCCCATGCCCCTGAATTTTTACCCCCACACAAACTCTTAGATTTACCTTCTTCGTTTCCATTTTGACACTATTAACATGGATAACAGTTAGACCATCACGGATTTTGTCAGCGATGCAATGATTGCAATTCCTGTCTAAATATATTCCTCTTCTCTTGCATTACCAAAAGCATGAAGTGTCATATTGTGGGCCATAAAGCTGTGCAGCCGAACCACAGCGGGAAGAGGAATACCAAGGAGAATGGCACTACTTTAAATGTATTAAATTAACTAAGCAAGTGAAATAGCAGAGATAGGGCAGGCTGAAGTACAAGCCATTCACAGTGGTGATGTGCTATAGATGTCCAACAATTTCAGGTATTGTCCTCTCAGTTTTTGGTCCATAGCCCAGAATACAGCTCACTAACCTTAGGTCTTGTTTGCATTGGCTCACCACACAGACCACTAACCTTGGGTTCAGCTCCTGGCAAAGAAACAGCTGCCATACATGTCAGTTGGCATTTAGATTTACAGAAATTGAATTTATAGTAATAAAGAAGGTAGTCTTCAAACAGTGATCTCCATTTGATACCTTAATGCTAGCCGTTTTCTTTCACTTTGCTATGTAAGCTACTGGTGTTTGTTTCCACTTTTTATGTAAAATCATGAAAGGTTAGTTTTCAAAAAAGTTAGGATTCATGTTAGCTGTAGTGTTTGATGCAGTGAATGAACAAATTACCACTTGGTAATTGATGTATAACTCCTTAAAGGCTGCTTCCAGGGCATGAATCATAACAACACAGTAACTATGACTCATAGCAACCTGTACACTCAACATAATTTTAAGATCACCTGAAGATGGATCCTAATAGACATATTACTTTAAATACTGGAATATCAAGTTGGTTTATGGCCAAGTAAGTTGAAATATCAACTGGACTTTTCTGCTGTCAGAAATATGGAAAAAATTCTTCCAAATCCCCAGGCAAAGGTAAGATAAAATGCTAAGCTATATAAAATATAGCCTGAACACAAAGAGAAGACTGATTATTTTCAGGTTAATGGGCTGTTCTAGACCTATAAGGGGCAGTAGATGATGAAGCAACAGGAAAAAAACACTAATCTTTTTTTTTTTTTTCAGATTTGGCCTATAACTGAGCTATAGACTTGACTGACTGTAACTCTATGTATTCAATACATGCAGAGAACTTCACACAATACAGCATGCAAGCTTTCCAGAATGATGCACAAATTTCTAGCTTAAGCATCAGTATTTGCTACTAAGGGCACCAATAGTTGGAATATTTTGATGCTAGTTTTATTTGGAAAATGCTAGATTGCATTAATATTCTCTCTTCTTTTCTCGTACATACCCAAAATATTACAGTGATTCCCCCGTTACTCGCGGGCTGTTGGGTCTGGTCCACCTCTTGCGAGTCATGAAATCCGCAAAGATAGCGAACCCACTATGTAGTTGAGTTCACCATGCCCGTAGCCATGTCCCCTCTCCTAATAAGGTCTGGAGGAGGGTGGGTCCTGAGAGCAGGGCTTGTTTCAGATATCTGGCTGTGCTCTGCCGAGCTGGGGGTGATTGCCGAGGATGGGACCGGCGCGGGGTGGGGGGGGCGAGTGGCAGTGCGAGCGGCGGCGCGGCACACGAACGTCATGCACAGGGACGGGATCGGGGCGATGGCACGAGTGGCAGCACAGCTCGCTAGCGACGGGCATGGGGATGGGATCGGGGCAGCGGGGAGTGGGGATGGGGCTGGCTGTGCAAGCAGGGAGGTGGTGGGGTGGGGCCGGCTGGGACCTGATCAGACTGAGGTCGTGGTAGGTTCTGCACATGCGTTGAGGTCGCACAGCTCATGGAAAAATCACCTGCAAGTACTGGATCTTGCAAATACTGGATCGCGAATATGCGGGGGCTCACTGTATTACGCAAAGGCAGAGATCAAAAATGAAGTGAAACAAGAAGTGTTTGCTAGTTCTCTACTTGCAACCTTTTTTATCTATGAAGCAAAATGCCCTTGGGAAAAGAGGAGTGAGGAGGAACATAAAAGGTTTATCCAAATCACACAGGGATAAACTGGTTTTCCCCCTATATTACCTGATAATAAACTTAGAAGACTTTGTTTAGCAGTACTGTTATATCTTATAACAATTGAATGTGGGTGCTCAATTTAAGCTTTCATTCAGGTTACTCACTGTTGATTAACAGAGAATCTGGAGTATATGAGCTCCTCAGTGGATGAGATAGCTGGAAATGAGAACTCCTGGAACATGTTTCAACATTTTTCACAAGCATTGGACAATCATATATGCAAATTTATAAAAGAGAACACAACACATAACTTGAGAGTATCCAGAATTATCCTACAGTCATGTATCGTTTAATGGTTTGATATTACTCAGGTATATCTGTTAAATATAGGTAAAGGCAGAGAAGTTGTTTTGAAGACAAATTTATCAATAGACAGAAAATATGAGAAAGTCCTAAGCTGAAATCTGCAACAAGAAAACAAAAAGTTATTTTCTATAAAATTTCCCAAGAGATGCTGAGCCTGCAAATTACAGTGTTAGCATAACTTGTAGGTGTCTTTAAGAACAGGTTGTACCATTTGCTTTCTCATTACAGAGGCAATCTAAAGAATCACTTTCTGAAAGAGCAGAAAATTTTGAGCCTTTAAGTATTCCACTTTGTTCCAACCTAGAGCTGAATCAGTATTTGAAGGTAAAATAATAAATGTTGTACGCACAAACTCTTAGCTACTCCCCAAGGAATAAAATGTTCTATGTGGAAGTAAATGATTGATTTGCTTCTCTGAAATGAGCTAAGAAAGTCCTATTTAGAAAATGAGATGTGAAAAACTGATAGGCTCTGGATCATGAGAGTTCTAATGCTTCTGCTATTACATCTTTTTATCATTGAAAGATTACTGTTTGATGAAGCATCTTCTTCTCAATTACACTATTGAAGACATTAATGAAGCAGCAGACCTAGTGAGTTATTAATATTAATTACTAAACAGAAAGAATAATACTTAACATTAGAGAACACGAATAACACAAAATTTAGTAATTGTTTATTTGAATGACAGTGAAACAAAGAAACACTGGGAAAATATCTCATTTTTTTATGTCTAGGTAATTTGCATTGTTGCAAATTTTAGTTATTCATCCAGTCCAAACATTTTTGGCCTCAGCTTGCTGAACCTAATTGGGAGAATTGGTCCTGAGCAACTTTTATTTATCTAAAATTTATCAAATGAAAAGTTTTTAAAGCCTACATTCACACACATACACACACACAATCTGTCATTAAGTTTAACAATAAAAATAAACACAGGGTTTTATTGAAATCAAAAATTATTATGAACACCTAATTAAATTCCTATAGTTTCTTAATTAGAATTAAATTTCATTTTCTTAATGGCCACTTGTTTATTTAATATATTATATAGAATCTTATGACCTTTTTTATCAATTCTTAATTTTATATGTATCCTGTGTTGCACTTCATCCAAAATACCTCTAAAGAATGAAGACAAATGTGGTCAGTTGGACTAGGGAAGATATTCTTCCCCTCTACTTGGCACTGGTCAGACCACATCTTAAGTACTGCGTCCAGTTCTGGTCTCCCCAGTTTAAGAATGATGTTGCACATCTGCTTGAGAGGGTCCAGAGAAGGGCAACAAGAATGGTGAAAGGACTGGAGAACAAGCCCTGTGGAAAGCGACTGCAGGAACTAGGGCTGTTCAGCCTGGAGAAGAGCAGGCTCAGAGGTGATCTCATTGCTGTTTACAACTACCTGAAGGGAGGTTGTAGTTGTGTGGGTGCGAATCTGTTCTCTCAGGCTGACAGCACCACAACAAGAGGATATTTGACACAGTCTCCCATGATATACTCCTGGAGAAGACGGCAGCAAAGGGTTTCGATAGGAATATTCTCTGCTGAGTCAGGAACTGGTTGGA
>WEKX01005404.1:31095-47423 GCA_013390025.1 Pitta sordida | reverse complement strand
AGGTGCTGGAACAAGTTCAGAGAAGGGCAACTAGGATGGCAAAGGGGCTGGAAGATAAGCCTTATGAGGAGAGGTTGAAGAAGCTGGGTCTGTTTATCCAGGAAAAGTGGAGGTTCAGGAGTGACCTTATTGCTGTCTATAACTATCTAAAAAGAGGTTGTAGCCAGGCAAGGGTTCATCTTTTCTCCTTGGTCTCTGGGGACAGGTCAAGAGGTCATAGTCTTAAGCTTCAGCAGGGAAAGTTTAGGCTTGATATTAGGAAAAGGTTTTTTACTGAAAGAGTGATCCCGATGTGGAATGGGTTGCCCACAGAGGTGGTTGAGTCACCAACCCTGGATGTGTTCAAGGGAAGGCTGGACGAGGTGCTGAGTGACATGATCTAGATGTAGAGGATAGGTTAGTTGGATTATAAATTGGACTAGATGATCTTCAAGGTCCTTTCCAGCCTTATCTATACTGTGATACTGTGATATGGCCTTAAACTATGCCAGGGGAGGTTTAAACTGGATATTAGGAAGAGGTTTTTCACAGAGAGAGTGATCTCTCAGTGGAATGGTCTACCCAGGGAGGTGGTGGAGTCGCCATCCCTGAAGGAGTTTAAGAAAAGATTGGATAAAGAACTCATTGACATGGCCTAGATGATGGGAGCCTTGGGTGGATGGAGTGTGGTGCCCATGGCTCCACGCTTGTGGGTTCGATCCCTGGGTGGGCGCTTGCTGGGAGTTGGACTAGTTGATCCTGTGGGTCCCTTCCAACTCAGAATAACCTGTGAACCTGTGAAAGTATTGTACTCACACTGTAAATCACACCCAAATAACTTCACTTCAAAACCATGAATGACAACATTCACTAATAATAAATAACAGAAATCAGTATTTATTTATCCAACTACTGTAACACTTTATCAAATATAGTAGTTGATGCCATAAAAATACAAACATCCGGGGAATCATAATGCTTGTTGCATAAAATTTAAGACCAGAGTAGAATAGAAGGGGAAGACACATTCACGCACTCATATTTGCATACATAATTTTTGCACTTCTATCCAAATCCAATATATGTTACATTTTAAATACATTGGACAGATCTGTCATCATCACTATAAAAGTTTTGTGTCCCCAGAAAATTCAAATAATCTGATATTTCTAGTTAGACATTATAGTGAGACAGTTAAATATTATTTTAATACAACCAAATAATATTTTAATTATTATACATAATTTTAATACATTTAATTTAGTATCCATCTTATCTTTGTTATATGTTAAAATGTTCTCCCGTCATAATTTGAAGGTAGAACTAAGGAAGGAATATATTATTTGCTTCTAAATTTTGTGGAGAATCCAATCTAGAATTCAGAATAAAAAAAAATTCATTTAACTACAAGATTCTAGATGGGTTCTACATAATAAATGGTAGTAATACAAACTTGAAAATTCTAGAAAATATCAATATATTTGATTTGTTGTGTGAGGAGAGAATTTTTTTTTTAATTTAAGTGCTCTTCTCTGAATTTCCTTTGGTGTACTCTGCATATTTTTTCATCTACAGACCTAATTACTGGTCATTTTTAGCAGATGGGAGACATGCATTCACTCCCATGACTGTGATACAAAAGAAAGTCAATAAATACCACATTTTCAAGATGAGAGATTTCACAAGATACAGTTTGACTGACACAAAGCAAATGTGTCCTGACTAGACTAGATGTTCTGCAGCCTTATATCTCTAAAGTAGTGAAAAGCATGCAAAAGCACATGCAAGGTCAAAAAACCCTGCAAAGCAGATGCTACCACACTGTCCCTGCTTCCATCCTGCTCCACACACTAGAATTACCCTGCACTGCTCCCCATTCACCTACCACAATCTGCATACTTCAATACCTACACGTGGTGCTCTTTGCATCCTTTACAAATGTAAAGCCCTTTTTTACATTAAATACGATGGAGACAAATGCTCTCCACCTTTTAAGTGAGCAATGGAATTAATAAATTGATGGTAAAATCCTAAAGTAGCCAAAATGATCACCACCCATGTAGACTGAAACCCTCCACTCCCACTACAACTACTCAGCTTGAAAAATTGTTTTCCCTGCTTAAGTAACCCACAGATTTAGGTTTAGTTGAAACATTCAGCTAACACTCTAGTCCTTAATTTATCTACCCATCCCTTTGTGACTACAATAGTACCATTTTTACTTTCAAGACTACTCATTTAAACTTGTCCAAGCATACTACTTAAATGTTAGGTCCACTGGCCACTTCAGGTTACTGCAACTCCACCAAAACTCTAGCACAGCGCAAGGATCTCATACACAGCTTTTACTCCAGGCCATTCTCATTCCTTATATGACCCTACCAGAGCCTCTTGGAAACATTTCTAAGGCAAACCAACTGCTGCCTTGAAGATTACAAAAACTGTGGATCCAGATAGTGTACATGATATTTCTTTCGTAAAATATTAGCAATTGCTGTTACATTATTACCAGCACTTCTGAGTTGTAAGCATAGACTTTAATGAGATTTTTATAATTTTCTACCCGCCTATTATATGAGCCTTTTCCATTTGAGCAGGAATACTTCTCAGAGAGAAGGGAAGTTCAGTTCTAATGCCCAAATAAGAATGTAAACTAGGAATATCCAGACTATCCAATTATAGAAGTTCCACACAAAGTGTAGTTTCCAAAAGAGGCCCTTGTAGATGGTGAAGGGCTTAGAGGGGAAGCCATATGAGGAGTGTCTGAGGTCACCTTGCTAGTTCAGTTTGGAGGAGACTGGCTGAGGGCAGACTTCATCGCAATTCCTTCAGCAGCTTGTAAGTCCACATATAGTTCACATACTCTAAAAAATCAAACCTATAATGGAAATAGGACATTTTAGTCAAAACTGTTTCTCAGTGATTTCTGTGATTCTTTCCTAAGGTTGTTTGGAGGAAGAGATAACATTCCACGACTGTAATGAGCCATAGAAAGAGGATTAAAGAGATCAAAGATGATTGCAGTATCATAGTTATTCTAAATAAGAATGATAGAAAGACTTCTTTACACATAATTTCCAAATCAACCTAAAAATGGAACTATACATCCCCAGGAATGAAGAAGGGGAAAAACAAACAAACAAACACCATCACAACTTTAAAAAGGGAGAGAAAAAACAAGAGACATCCTTATTAACATATTAATTTGATAGTCATACTAACCTGAACAGATGTGATTAAATTTCATTCTGATTTTAAATATGGCAGGGAACTTAAACATAAATATATTAGTAGGATGCAGTGATGAAATATTTATGAGAATTTAATTCCAGTGCAACTTGCTACCATATCATCTCCCCTTGGATTTCAGTTCTAGTCATTCAAAAACTGAATTCTGCAACTACAGAAAAAAAAAAAAAAAAAAAAGAGGAGAAAAACCCCTTCTGCCCTCATTAGATGACCAGTAAAGCTTTGAATCTTAAAATTAACACAAATAAAAGTGAAAATTAAAAACTGACAAGACTTTATTCAACACTCTTAGATATACTGGAACATCAGATATCAATACATTCATACTTCTTATGCCAGGAATGTTTTGAAATATTTACCTAATCTGTTTCATAGGTTTATTTCAGGCTTCACCTTAAAACCATTTAGTTGCACTGACTCCAATCTACTTAGAAATCATTTCAGAACCTCACTTCATATCTTATTGCAGACTTCCTTCAAATCTATTCTCAATGTATTTATGACTTGTTCATAATAATTTATATAATCTTAATATTTTCATTCAAGATAATGATTCTCCTTCTCCAATATGTTTATAGAAAATCAGCTTCTTTCAACTTCATTGGGATTACACAACATAGGCCATGTCTCTTCTCATGTTCTCTAAACTGCACTATAGCTCTCCCTACTCCGAGTATGTTTGAAATTACATTTTTTCTTCTTAGGATAGTATCTGATAAGTCACACTACGTATGGCTTATTAAACAAGGGCAGTAGTATTCCTCTAATTCTGCTAATAATTCTCACTAAATGCATTCTAGATCCTTCTCTTAATTTTCCTGCTACCTAACTTCATCAACAGATGGGTATTCCCTGACCAATATGTTCAGATTTTCTCACCTCCTCTAAGTGGCAAATCCCTAGATTACACCTAAATTCCTAGTACAGGTCTCTTAATGCCAGATTTTACTATTGGATTTTGACCTCAAGAAATTATTGGGGAACAAGATCTCCCCCTGATTTTCACTGTTGAATGATACAATCAATCTGTGTCTAATTACAACTCTCACATTTTTGCATGCAGCTTTATGTATAAATAATTTATCTTATTTAAAAAGGCATTTAGTCATATTTTTGCCTCCATATCTGAAGTAGGAAACAAAAAACCCCAAGTTTTATGTCATTACCATTATTTATCTGTCCTATAATAAGAAGTTATGACTCAAAAGATCCACTTTAGTGGATTCAATTCCTGCCAGGAGGAAGTGGTGCCATTTAAGAGTTGGACTCGATGATCCTTGTGGTCCCTTCCAACTCAGAATATTCTGTGATTCTGTGACTCATTCTACTTGCATACCCATATATACATATATGCCTATACTTACATATATTTTAAAAGGCCTGCCCCATCAATGGATACAATCCTTACAACTTGAAGGTGCAAAACAGTATCTGTTTGACATCTTCGTATGAAACTTAAAGAGAGTGTCTCTAAATGATATTTTAAAATTGAAATTAGTTGAGAGGAAAACATGTTCTTGAGCATTAAAATGCATTAGAAACTTAAATAATAAAAAAATGCACAAAATATTTTTTTAAATTTTGTTTTCATGGTACTGTGTTTGTAAGTCATGTCTTTTTTGTCCTTTTAAGTATTTGGGGAATTATTAGGAAGTCATCAAAATCTTCTGTAACATGCACCAAATATTAGATCAGCATCAAGTTAGAAATGTCAATAAATATTTTCATAACATTTCCAATAAAAAATGAATGCAAACAGTATTTCTATGGAAAATGTTGAAACAAAAATAAAATGCCAAAATCAATGGTTGCTTTCAAAAGTGTTACTTGGACTAATGACCCTTTTCTATGAAAAAAAATCCTTCCAAAAGCCACCAGCTCTACAAATTATTTAACAGAAATACATTTAGAATGACTAGGAACTAATCAATCAGTCTGAGTGCACAGAAAAATGACACATTACAAGATTTTGACACAGATGACGTCGCTTTATGAACAGAGCAATTCAATACACTTAGTCCAGCTGATGAGATTGGGGGAGTGCTTGCTCTTCTATCTGGCACATGCACAAACAAGGATTACATTCCTATGACATTTACTGAAGATGTCCTTTGCCTCTAAGGAAGTTCTTCATTCAGAAGTACACAGGCATAATGACAAATTTCCAGGATAGTTTTATACACGATCTGAAAAACTTACAGTTGTTTTGTACCAGATTTCCAGTACACTTCACATCCGCTCCTAACAAATCAGCTTCATAATACATAATTTATTATTACTCTTAAGGGTTTTACCAAATGGGGTATGATGTTTGAATCAAAGTGGGGTGCTGAACATGTGCCAAAGAAGGCAGCAAAAGAACTACTTTATCATTTCAGCACTTCAGCCTTTTATTATGATTGTGTTGGCACCTTTCCTAATGTATAAGTGAATGTAACCTGCAGCAGTGCTATACAGGTGTGCTGTATGAACCTTGAATTTTAATTTAAAACATTGTGGATAATTTTACACACACTATATGGAAATCAGTGAAGTTCATGCACTTGGCTGCCTCTAAATCTGAAAATGTCACAGATCTGCATGAAGAGTTGAGCAATTCTGAAAATTAATCACTGTCACATATGGACATATGATATTCCTAGTGAGTTAATTACTTTGGGTTAGTGACTTCAGGTATAGGAGACTTTTAAATCTGCAGCAAAACTGCATCTTTTCTTTACAAAGTCATCTCACACCCAATGCTCAAGAGAAGAAATAGAGTATAAATACAAATACAAATTCTTCCACCTTCTCTTACTTAATTCATTGTTTTTCAACATACTGACAACTAGAATATTGTCTTGTGGCCAGTGGCTTAACTCTCACTTGCCTCTATGAGTCTCTGTATCACCTGGTTCAGCTTTGCCCACTCTTCTTATGGAGGCTAGGAGAGCCTTCAGGGGTAAGGGAAAATTATCACATCAAATGTTGTAGTACAACTACAGGGTTGTAATCACTTCCATTTTGCAATCGCCATACTTTTCTTTCTATCCTTTTGCCACTATAACATTCTTCTTTATTTTGCCTACTAGAGTGCCTCATTCCTCTCTATCACAGTTAAGTTGTCACCTATGTTACAAGACACATGATAGCCCTATGATATAGAAAATGCCATTACACTTAAAATGCATAGAGGACCAAACTGTCCATCCTAGCACTCTAGCTCAGATGATCCTAAAATTAATAAGAGTTATTAACAGGTCAATTGATGTTATAACACATAATAACTAGAGAGATCTGTAAAACCAAATCTCATAGACTTCTGTAAATAAATGATTGCACTACCTTCCAGATCAACAACTTTTATATTGTTTCAGTCTCCAGTTGCCCTGTAAGAACAGGCCCTCTATCTACACAGATAGTTGTGCTACGCACATTCCTTTCAAGCAACTTCATGAATTGTTTTTAAAAACAGTTTATGTCCACAGTTTTCAGTGGGCTGCTGCATTTAGTATGTAACTCCATCTTACAGGAGGTTGTCTTGGTAGGTCTCAGACAACAGTTATATTTCCAAAAGTGGAAGACCGAAGAAGTAGCTTGTTTTACTAGTCCTAGTTCCCAAGGAAAGGCTTTTCAACTCCCCAAAACGGAATTAGATGCATAGTAGAGGCATATCCCTCTAGTAATTCTTTTCATCCTGTAGAAAAGAATCCTGAAAGATGAATCAACTCATATATCAGACAGGCGCAACAATGCTTGAGCTACCTTATGGCCTGTTAAAATCCATCCTCAAAGTTCAGTTGTATCATTTCACCAGGACATCTCTGAATGTTTCATCAAAGGGGGGAAAAAAGAGAGTTTTTTGATGTTATTTGATTTGTGTTTTTTTTTCTTCTACATAGAAGAACTAGCATTTCAAACAAAAGAAGCCAGCAGGAAAAGGATGGTACTGAAATATGTGTATATGTCTGTATATAAAGGAAGCAAATCATAGGTTATCAGCTTGGATATGCCACGCTTCATCTGATCATTGCTAGATATGAGCAATGAAAACAGAGTTAATGTTCCATAGAGAAAGCAGAAGTGACAGTAATGCCCAGGAATGGACTTTTACACAAAGAACTCACTGGAAAAGCTCAAATGTCAAGTGCAACAGAAGTTTACATTACTTCAGGTTTTTGACTTATGCCCCATGCTTTTTTTTTCTGTCTATACAAACAGAGCCAGTAACCCAACTTAAAATCTAGTTTTAGTGTAGCACTTTGCTTTTAATGATTATCTGCACAGTGAATCATCAGNAGATACATTAGAATATTTTAAAAAAATAGGATCCATAAAAAAACATAGTGGTTCATAAGATAAAAAGTATATCTGGATGCAAAGGTATTTTCAGAGTTAAACTAGAATGATAAATAACAAAACAAACAAACGAAAAACCAGCCACACAAAAATCTCCGAATCATGATTCTCCATAAGCTATGGACATTTTAGAAATCACAGGCCTGATGTTTAGGGATACTGAATCTGTCTCTTCTATTCACTTTACCCTAAGATATTTGTGCTCTGTCAACTCTCCTGGAAATCAAAGCCCAGAAACTTTACATGATATTAACGGTCAGATTCTCAGGCTTCAACGGAAGTACACTAATTTGTATTGGCTGAGTCTATGTCTCTCATGCGGTGTTTCTGGATTCTAGGCCTCTCTGCTTACATTAAAACAGTTAGAAGTAAGATAAATAAAAAATGCAGAGATAAAATAAATGAGATAAATTAGACAATAGACTAAAATAAACTATCACAGGACTTCTTCCTCCCCTATACTCCTTTTCATCCTCACCTGAAGCTTATGCTTCATTCTTCATGCTGGTTTCTTCATTTGCCTTTGGCAGGCTGCCACTGCCAACTCCTTCTTACTCCCTGGTTTCCAAATGCAGTCAGCCTGACTGCACATAGACTGGCTGCAGGACATTCAAAGCCTCTACATTGAAATTCTCAGTTCCTAGAACTGGACACACAGATATGCAGACTGGAAGTGAACAGAATCAGCTAAATCAACTATACTGTATCACATAATTTATTACTCAACTTCATAATATGAAATACCAGATTTTTGAAGGTCACAGTTCATGTAAAACTTCATAACATTCAGCAAATTTACCTGAGATGGGTATTTCCCTGTCTGGCAGGGTTTGAATCTACAAAGCAATTTTTTTGCTTCTGGAGTTACACAGCTTATTGGTAGTTAGTAGCTCTACCTTTTGGCCTATGAAAATTTGTCTCAGAACAATATAGCATAACGTAGAGACAATTAAAATTGTCCATTGGATATCTACAGAGGTTTTCCAGCATTTGATAATGAAGTGATATGATTGAATGATTGCAAGAGATTATTAGGGGCATGAAATTTTATTTGATCTCAAACTAATAGCTCGGGAAATTCCCCAGAGTACCATTATTCTATAGTCATGACCCTCTACAAAACTCATTCCTCCATTTTTAAGAATTTATAACTAAAAAAAAAAAACAACCCAAACCCCAAAGCAGTATTGAGTTCTGGAAATACAAATTTTTAGCTGTGTAGGGAGTTCAGATTTATCGTTCTTGCTTCTGGAAATGAGATAGATGCAGACACAAACTCCTGTCAAACTATGCAAAGAAAAGCTGTTTGTCCCGCAATTCTGAATATGACTGTGCTCGTATACTGGTATAAAATCTGTTTTCATTGGTCAGACTTTCACTTATTCCACTAGTTTGGTTCCGCACAGGCATAGAGGAGTTGTGTGTGGCATTGACACATGGAGCTCCTCTCTACAAAGAATGCTTTTAGACTGCATATCTCTTTTTCACTGAAGGAAAAAGAGAAAATGTAGCATTTTATGTTTTCTTTCACTTTACATTCCTTGTCAGCAGAATAAATCTCATTTTGTCAAGTCTAAAGAACTCTCTCCCCTTAAAAATAAAGAAAGAGTATATACAATTAGAATAATTCCACATACAACAAACCAAGTCTGAATTTTCTACTTCTCTCTGCTAGACATATTGTCCCCTCTCATCCAAGAAAAGTTAATGAGAGCCCTCAACTTTCAGAGAGGTACCTGCCTCAACCTGCTGACAGACATACTTTGTACTGCCCAGCCTCTCTAGAAATTGCTGCTGGTTGTTACAACTTTTTATTTTCAGTTACCAAACCTCCCACTTGAATATCTAAAATTACCTTCAAATGGTATATAAGTAACCAGTAGCTACATATCAGAGTCCTTTTAATTTTTCACTATGCAAGTCCTAGACTTGCAATCATCCACCAACAACTCACCTACCTCACTTAATATCTAGCTTCTATCAATGTCCAACTTTTCTTCATTTTCTCATTTAATATGATTTCACTCCCCTACAATGAATTATTATATTCAGAAGCATTTTAAATGGTGAACTAACTCAGTTAATTTTTGTTTGGTACCACCTATGTAATGTACCTCACAGCCGTAAAAAGAAATTACTCTGTATTTTAACTACATAAACAAAAAAATAATCCAAAACCATTAAAATATATTTACAGTTCACTTCCTTCAGTGTTCTGTAAATAGAAAGGGATTTTATTTATATGCTATATGAAATTATAAAACTACTTTTTAATGAGTTCAATAATTTTGTTTCCATATTAAAGACAAGACACAAATGCATCTCATAAACAACTTAACCCTTTTTAGGTCTGCAAAGCTAGCAAGTTTAACAACTTGAATCTACAGACTTGAGAAGATATCTATTCTCAGCACAGATATACATATAGCCATGTGAGTTTTACCAGTTGGTCTTTAGTGCTGTTTCAGTTGATGATTCATTTATCTGTAGGTAGAAATAAGTATAGCTAATGAGATCACAGAAACATTCTGACAGCTTTGATGTGAATACAATCCCTATATTAAGACTAGTGTGTGGAGGAGTAAGGAGTTGGATGTTCTCACTTGTAATTTGAAATAAGTTTGGTGGATCTCAGTACAGTGCATAGCAGGCTGATGTTCAGAAAAATCATCAGTCAAACTAAAATGAGCACCATTACATGCAACAGCAGTAAAAAATAATAATTAAATGGTCACAGTAAGATCAGAATAGGTTTGCAATGCATTTGCTGAAGGGAAAGTGTTCTGGGATGTTTGATGTTCATCTCATCTGTGCAAGGGAACCATGGTCAATCCAACATCATTAATGACAAATAATTGTAGTTTTTTAAATATATGGAATAAATTTTCAGATGGCTTAAATCTGTGCTGCTCTATGGACTTCAGGAAAGCTATGATAACTTCCAGAATTTTTAAAAAACTTTCCATGTTATTCCTCAAAAAAATATTTGTAATTACCTACCATCATTACATTTTTATTCTTCCTGTAAGTCTATGCTAATTGTATGGCATTTTCCCCTCAGAGTATGCAGTAGGAAAGATTTCTCTGAGCAAACTGAGCTGGGAGTGGGCAGAAAATTTTTCTTAGGTCACCTGCGGTGGTACTCATCTCAACTGACTTTTGCTATCTAAAAGTCAGTTGCAGCCTTTACTCTTATTTAGTTAGAAAAAGTATCTCTACAGAGGGCCCCTGAATCCATCAAAGCCACTATTTCTCTCCTGTATCCAAAGAGCACCCAGACAGCAAAGCAGTCATGGTGTAGAAACCGCTGAGCTATACCGGTCTGTTGAAGAAGCTGCAAAGCTAACACCACAGTGTCACACAAGAGTCCAGCTGCATCTGCAGGCTGAGCCTTATCACTTAATGGGAAACTTAGAACACCTGAGAAGCTGTTATTGTCCTCCATCTACGAACTACTCTGCTACTGTTAATTTTTTGAGGTATGCAGTATACATCTTGCAGCTGTCAGATGTATGAAGATTTTGTCACAGATGTGACGAATTTTGCTTCAGATGTATGAGGATTTCTGTCACAGGATCAGAAAATTTGTGATTCCATTTATAGAATAAATGAGTTTTTCAAAACATACAGTTTATGTTACCATTATCTTTCACCACAAAATAACTGAACAGCACAATGGCATTGTGAAAGCTCTTCATAATATCTAAAGACAAAGGAGGCTAAAGGTCAAAAAAAATATTACACAATTTTAATCTCCATACTCTTCAAAAAACTCAGTAACAGCATGAAAATTTTAATGTGGTGTAAATCTTTCATAAATCAAGTAGTATTATAGCAATTTGCCTTCTCAAATTAATCAACCTTGCATCTTTTTACAGATCATTTACAGACATTACTTTTTCATGTGTGCAGAATTGAGTTGTTTCTAAAATTATAATTAATTTTTCTTTTGCCTGTATACAGGAAAAATAAGTATAAAATACTTTATATTTGCAGCATGAAACTTGGAGGAAGAAACTTAAGCTCACTCTGGAATGACAGAAATGGGAATAGGACTGAAGACACCTTGGGCAAATGAAACAGACAGACCGAATAGTCCCAGACAAGATGTTACTACTCTTGTTTCCCTCCTCATTGAATTTGGATCCACTTTGACAGCAAGACGTCTACAAACAATTACCTATGTCCACACCATAACAATACTTGCAGTTTTGTTATATTACTTTCATGCTTTGTCTTTTCTATTAGAACACCAATGAATTGCATGGAAATCCAGTGACAGTTGACTAAACTTGCCCTGGATTACGGAGCTGATCTGCATTTATGATTAGGGAAGGAAAAAGCCCCAAAAAACCCCCCAACAAAGCCTGCTGTTTAACAGAAGCATACTGATTCTAAATTTGGATTTGTAAAATCACTTAGGAACTCCAGGCTGCTCATATAAGCTATATGTACAAGTTCTATAAAGAAAATCCTTACTTTTGATCTATAAAATATTTACACATCTAAGATAAAAGAGCACACCAATGCAAAAGCTGAAGGAAAGCATTCATTTCTTCCTCATGATCATATGTGTTTTTTACTCTGCAAGGACTTTTAATATTAAAAAATAGCAGACAGTCCCCCAGTAATTACACTCAGTTTCACAGTGAGTCCTTATTTCCTTGCATCACCAGAGGCTAAAGGATTAAAGATAGTCTAATGCAATGAGAAAGTAATTCCTCAAAGCACTAAAAAGTTAATAATTAAAGAATACTGACTTGAACTAAGTCCATACTCTCTCTTTATACATTTTACATGTCTGATGTAAAAGAACACAGAGAGAGAGATCCCTCAGTGGAATGGTCTGCCCAGGGAGGCGGAGGAGTTGCCATCCCTGGAGGTGTTTAAGAAAAGACTGGATGAGGAACTCAGTGACATGGCCTAGACGATGGGAGTCTCAGATGGATGGAGCATGGTGCCCATGGCTCCAGGGTTGTGGGTTCAATCCCTGGGTGGGCTCTTGCTTGGGAGTTGGACTAGAGGATCCTTGTGAGTCCCTTCCAACTCGCAATAACCTGTGAACCTGTGAAAGATGAGAAGGAAACCAAGAAGCTGGATTCTGTATGATTAAATGTGACTGGATACAGTGCTGTATTTGACAAAACTACAGTGAAATTACTTTCCTTTGCTCTTCAGTCTGCTATTTTGGTTTTGTATTGTTTCATTATATTAGGCAGACATTTTACTAGATCTATAGCCCTATATAATTGCTGGAATAACCTCATGAGTGATTTTCTCAGTCATGCTGGCAGTAACCCCAAAAAAAGCACTAGAGCAAACATAATGCTTTTAGCTTCCCTATTTATTTTTACAAACGTGTTTACAAAGCTGAAGTTCTCATGGCCCAAATCTGTAAGATGTACAAGCATCTGAGAATTTCCTGTTAATGCAATTGCTAAAGAATCATGGACTTATCTAATGCTACCAACTATTGCTAACACAGAATCCTAAGCACAGTGAGTGAGCACTAACTCTAGTTTGCCAAGGACTAGAAGAAGCCATATTAATAATAACAGTTAAATATAATACAGCACTGTATTTTGATATTAGCAAGAAATAAAAACTATATTCTTAGCAGTCCTTAAGTAATCTGGTGGCAGCTTGTTTAGACAAAAAATATACTGGATTAAAATTTTACATCTGGAAACAAGAGAAACAGATTAGTAAAATATTTTACAAATAACAATATAATTAAATGATAATACTAATTATTGTCTAAATAATAATTAATAAAAATAATTAAAATGACAATAATAATTGTCAATTAAAATGACAATAACAAAACTAATAATTAAATGATAATAAAATATTTCTATAGAGTTCAATATTTTTACAGACATATAGATTTCATTGAATTTAAATCAGTAGTTTGTTCTTTATAAATTCAATTTGTTGTCGTTTCTTATATGTCTATTAGAAAACCCTGTAGTTTTGTTGTATGATGATTTCCATAACCCAAAAATTCATCATAAAATCTGCGCTGAATGGGTGAGTTATACTGAATAGTTGAACTGTAGTTTAGTGAACTGAAGCTAAACTAAGTTAAACCCTATATACAGAGTCTATTTTGAAATGAAAGTATTATATAAAAATTAGAAATAAAAAAATCTTTATCAGCAACAATGAATAATATTACTAATTCTGTCAACATCCATGGTAATAAGTTGTTCCAGTACTGCTGTTGCAGATAAGAGCTGCATCATGCTAACCTTTTAGAGATACAAATGAACTGGACAGAAAATCCTGAGGAACAAGAACACAGCAACACAGCAGAAAAAGTGCAAGAAGCTACCAATCTAGAGAACAGTTGATCTCAGTACATCAGCAGTTTGCACACACACACACAAAATCATTTCACATACTATGAAAAGCTGTAAAGAGAGATTTTTTAAAAGGCAGTTATGAAGACACCAGCGATAAAGTCATTTGAAGTATAAAAGTTTGTCTGGAAAGAAAAAAAGTCCATTTGTGAGGAAAAAAAATAAGAAACTTCATGCTAACAAAATGTTATATTTTCAGAAGTAGTCTATTATAATTGGTAAGGCAACTGTTAATTTTTTCAAACACAGACAAGCAGATGTTTAACAGAAGGATACAATACCATAACTGAATTCCAAATCAAATAATTTACCAGAATATTACAAACTTTCTTCAAACTGAATTTTTTTCTTTTTTGTCCAGAAAGCTCTCCATACCACAAACTTTAACGGGAATATTCTCATATTGCTCTATATAAACACCTGTACTACACATCAATTAATTTATATACAGAGCACGCCCAGAAGTCACAGGGGGACAGATCTTGGCAGGTCTCATGAGTTATGAAATCTGTGAAGATACTAAGCCCATGAATATTCAATAACTCCCTGCCCATAGCCACTCACCCTCCATTAATAAGGCCTAGAGGGCAGTCCTGGGCGTGTGGCTTACATTGTAGCACACTCATTAAAGCTCAGGAAGCACCTTTTGGAGCTTCCTGGCCATGGAATCTGGGGTCTGGGATGTTATGCACACGCATGTGGTCGCACAACTTGCTGGAAATCCAACCGCAACTAACTGAATACGCAAATATGTGAACCGTGAATATGGGGGGATTTCTCTGTATTTCCAAAGTAAATTGCAATAGAGAAGTAGTTAGCAGGTAAATATATATTAGTTAGGCAAAGACAGTAATTGAAAATCTGAATTTCTCAATGTACAGAATAATTAATATTCATGTTAACATCTGCTGTACTTTTCTTTACATGTCCTATTCCTTTATACTTATGAAGTCACATGAACAACATGACTTTATTTCCATTCCCACCTTCTGAACAGAGTCCTAAATATTAAGTGCATGCCAATTGTACTCAGAGATAACTTGTTTACAAAAATAACTTTTGCCATATAAATATCTATCATTCAGAACCTGGAGTAATCACCAATACCATTACGTATAAACAAACAAAGAAATAAAAGATTTTTCCATAATTCTTTATGTGACATGAAAAGGATAATCTAGAAGGAAAAAAGTAAGCTTCTGTTTACTGGATAGTTCAATTAACCACTTGTTAACACAGAACGTTCTTAAACATATGTGTTATTTTTCCAGAAATATATTTTACTTATCCATAATATTATCCATATATAAAAAGATAGGAACTGATCCCCTGAAATGCTTAGTGTTTTAGTTTCTATTGACTGTGAATTTTCAAGAAATCAACAGTGCTGGAAATCAGATTAAGGGCTCCAAAGTATAACCTCCCAAAACTAAGATATCCGGTCCCAGAGAGTGGTGGTTAATGGTGTCTCATCTCTTTGGCGACCGGTTACTAATGGTGTCCCCAAGAGGTCGCTGTTGGGTCTGGTCCTGTTCAACATTTTCATTGATGATATAGATGATAGGATTGAGGCCATCATGAGTAAATTTGCAGATGACACCAAGCTTGGAGCCCGTGTTGATCAGTTAGAGGGTAGGAAGGCCCTGCAGAGAGACCTGACAGACCCAGAACAAGAGGACAAAGCCTTAAGCTAAGCCAGGGGAGGTTTAGGCTGGATGTTAGGAAGCGCTTTTTCACAGAGAGTGATCCCTCATTGGAATGGTCTGCCCAGGGAGGTGGTGGAGTCACCATCTCTGGCGGTGTTTAAGAAAAGACTGGACGAGGAGCTCAGTGACATGGTCTGGATGTTGGGAGGCTTGGATGGATGGAGCATGGTGCCCATGGTCCTACTCTTGTGGGCCTGATCCCTGGGTGGGCGCTCACTTGGGAGTTGGACTAGATGATCCTGTGGGTCCCTTCCAACTCAGAATAACTTGTGAACAATATATATGCTGTTTGTGCCTCCTCAAGCATTAGAAAAACCATATATTTCAAGCAGATATTTATGGAATGTTAATGTTCGTTCATATGTAAAAATCCTCTTCCACAATAAAAAAAATCCCAAAATATATTTCAAAAAATTTCTCTAAGTCTGACAGTAGTACTACCTGTACGTAGACATATGACTTAAAAAATACTATATTTTAGTGAAAAAAAATCCTGGTACTACCACTTAGTCAGTAGTATGCAATAAAAACCAAAACATAACACCCCCACAATTTAAGACATAAGATGTTGTATTGGGTTTGCTGTGGTTGGGTTTTTTTTGGCAGCAGGGAGGGCGATGGAGGAGGCTTTTCTTCGAGAAGTTGCTGGAAACCTCCCTCATAGTTGGCAGAGCTAATGCCAGCCAGCTCCTGG
>WEKX01005404.1:0-23302 GCA_013390025.1 Pitta sordida | reverse complement strand
CATGTCACTAAGCTCCTCGTCCAGTCTTCTCTTAAACACCTCCAGGGATGGCGACTCCACCACCTCCCTGGGCAGTCCATTCCAATATGCAATTACTCTCTCCGTGAAAAACCGCTTCCTAACATTGAGATTAAAAAGGAAATCATGCCACCATTAATGATTACATATTACTGAAAAGAAAAATGAAACAAGGAAGCAAAGAGAAAAACACCTGAAAACATGTAACTCTTGCAGGTTTACAGATTTTTTCGTATTTCCTAGTAAAATCAAATCACATGCACTAGAAATAGTATACATCAAGTAAATATCAGTCTAAACCTCAGTGTTCTCAAAAATATTTGATCTAAATAGAGATCTCTAACTGCATAGAAACTATATGTCTCATATTCATATGAGACTCTTACATGCAGCACTATACAGAAAGTTACCATGTGGGTCGAGCTTATGTTCAGTAGGGTTTGATTACATAATTTCATTATATGCAATTCAGAGTGTGATAAAATACATTTCTTTAGAATACTGCCTTAGGTCATTTCACCCTTCAGAGACTAATTTCAGTTAAAGGATATTTTTCACATTAAAAAATAACAGTAAACACTTTTGGTGAAACACCTGAGATTTTGATTTTATTACTATCTATTTATTTCAGCAACAAGGCATTTCTGTAGGCTACATATTAAGGTAAATGGGAGACAAAAGTTTGGCTTTTCCCCCGAGAATCTACTAATTTACTTTCTCTTCCATCTCTTCTCAGATTCACTTATGAACAGAACCTCCTCCCTAAGTGTGTGAAAACATGTATATTACTTAAGAAATTTTGATATCAAGTTGCCAGACTAATAAAAGTAAAGCAAAAATTAGCACACAAACCTTAACTACTTCTACAATAGTTTTTATATAGGAGAGGTGTAAGTTTTCACCACTCATTTATCCTTGATTTTCTCCACATGTGAATTATTATTCCAGCAATTTGTCACCTATTAATGATAAACTATGACCCACTATTATGACACAGGTGAACTGAGGGGTACTGGTTCTGGCTGGGATAGACTCATTTTTCTTCATAGTAGCTAGTAAGGGGCTGTGTTTGGATTGTTGCTGGAAACAGCGTTGATAACACAGAAATTTATTCATTAGTGCTTGTCCTGGGTCAATTAAGATGAAGTATGAATTGAATTTAGAAATACTTGAATAATACATATAGAGGAATATGAGAATTTTACTGGGAGAATGGGAAAAAAATAACAAATATATATGTATATGTTGAACAACAACAATAACAGTATCAGAAACAATGGAACAATGACAACTGTAGACAGCTGGGAAATAAACAAGCATGAGTGGGGTGCCTCATTCAAGGAAAACCAAGGCACCTCTGTGATTCCAGAGGCAGGGGAATAGGGTTCAGGGTAGGCAAACCAGTGGAGTAACAGCCAGTGATCCTTTCCTGAAATGTCCAAGGGGATGCAGGGAAGATCCAGTGGTTAGCAGGGGAAAAGCTGTGCTGAAATGAGGAGTCAAAGGTCCACATGGTCCTGGGCAAAATGGCAGCACTAGCGATAAGAGACAAAACCAAGGTTTCCTCAGTCCAGAGTATCCACAAACCTCCCTCTGTGCACCCAGCAGCTGTAGTTATATGGCCTTGGGCCCCTCCCATGTCACATGCCTTGTGAGCATGTCTTCACATGCCATTGGCTGTCACTCAGCCTGCACTGAAAAAGCCCCTCCCCTGGCCACATGCCTTGCCAGGAAGGAAAGATAAGACCCAGGATCCTCTATTATTTGTCAGGTGAAAAGGAGAAAGCTCCTCCGTTGGCTACATTCCTTTCAGGGGAAGGAAGGGGAGATAAGAAGAAAAACCTATTGTTTGTTCCAGTAAAAAAAAGAAATTTTACAATAGAGCAAAAGAGCTCTCCCCCTGACAGTGCTGAGCAGCACTTACACAGTCAAGGGCTTTTCTGTACCTCATCCCACGAGTAAGGAGGTTGGGTGTACACAAAAAGCTCAGATGGAACACAGCCAGGACAACTGACCCGAACTGACCAATGGGACGTTCCATACCATATGGCATCATGTCAGTATATAAAGCTGGTGCTAGAAAAAGGAAGAGGCAGGGGACAGAAATATGATCAGAGTGATGGCATTTGTCTTCCAAAGTAAATTTTATACATGGTAGAACCCTGGGAAGTGAATGAATTCCTTATTTGTGTTTACTTGCATGCAAGGCTTTTGCTTTATCTATAAAGCTGTCTTTACCTCAACCCACATGTTTTCTTGCTGCTGCAATTCTCTTTCCCATGTTACCATGGAGTGAGTAGCAGCTGTGTGGTGTTTGGTTGTTGTCTGGGCTTAAACTGCAATATGAGCATGACTTTGAGATTAGCTCAGTTGTTAGAGCCTGGTGTTAGCAATGCCAAGGTTGTGGATTTGATCCCTCGAGGGGCTACTCACTAAGAGTTGAACTTCATGAACCTTGCAGGCTCCTTTTAAATCAGAATATTCTGTGAGGATTCCACATAACTGCCCTTGGAAAATGAACCTGAGAAAAAAGACCAGCATACAGTGCATCGATCCCTGCAGCAGTCAGCAGCAAATGAACATACATGGACCAATGAGTGGAATAATGGGGTTATTGACAATTTTAGTGAGATTCAACCTCTGTAACAAGTGGATAGACAGGTAAAAAGATAGATGTAAAAATCATCTCCTTATCACATCTGTTTACAGCTTTATATGATCATCCCCCGTAGTCACATACATGTCTAGATGGCCACAGATCAAGGATGGTAGTCAGTTCTGATCATGTAGTTTCTTTACCCTTCTGTCCAGAGATAATATGAAAATATTTCACTCATCAGAAATATATTTCTACTTTGTGAAATGCTGTAAGATCTTATTGTAATAACTAACATTAGTCACCCCTCTTCACTTCTTCGCTAAATTCAGAAGTCAGCAAATCCACAGTGGACTTATGGTCCCAGTTTTTACTTGTATAAATTGCAAGGTTCCATCAGTATTATATAACTGCTAATATACCAGTTGCACATGACTTTGCTAAAAGCATACATTGCAGAAGAAGAAAAACAAAAGAAAAATAAATCACTATGTCAGATGCATACAAAGAAACAAAGCAATAAAATTCTATGTGTGCATCCAGAGACTAAAATGAATAAAAGACAAAGATTTACTTTTTTGCTTTTTAAATAAACTTAAATTAATCCTAAAGTTAATCCTGGTAGGATATTAGAAATTTTATGAACTGTATTAAAACATAACAACTCTGAAAGCAGCCAATTTTATTATCTTTCAAAACCCTTACCGATCAATCAATAATGTAGTGACATGGTCTTATATTACTAGAGTATTGAAAAAGCATGTGTTGAGATGTGTTTACAACAGTGGAAAGCAAGACAGTCTTGTAGAAGGATAAAAATTTTAATTATACATTACATCTTTGAATAAAGTCCATTAATCAGGCATGTAGGTGGCAGGGATATTCAATTGTAAAGTGGCTAGGCTGCGTAGTCTGGATATCCCTACAGGACACATTATCTTTTGAATCCAATAAAGATTACTGTATCCTCTTAATTTGCTTTGGGGTTTTTTTGGTTTGGTTTGTTGGGGTTTTTTTTTAATTTAAGTAAATTCAGCAGGAGCACAATCACTTTTTTTCACGGTAATTACTATGATTTCTGATTTGAACATAGAAAAAGCCAAGGTCTCAGAAAAAATGAAGATAAAAAAGATCAAAGATTTTTAAACAATCTGTTATCATACCTTCATTATTCGCACCTAATTTTTATTTTCTGCTTCAACTATTCATGAAAAATTTCTCCAGAAATCCTGATCAGTTATTCACAAATATGTCTGGTCAACGCTTGTGCAGTAGCTCTGCTTTGCGGAGGGGCAATGTTGGCGCTCCCCATGGGGTGGAACTCGCACGCCCCCACGGGGCAGACGGGTGGGACCTCTCCCTCACTGGGGATAGCTACAGATCACTCTTATGAGTGTTACAGAGATTATGTGGCATTCATTGCACAGGGATGCATCAGGGATGCATCAATGCTGGCTGCCCCAGCTGCCCTGGGCTGCGAGCAGGCACTGAGACCCCGTGGGTTCATGAGAAGTCACGCCCTCCCCTGTCATTCTAAGCCTAGCCGGGGTCCCTGTTGATATGTAGCCCTAGGTAAAGCACTACCACAGCACTGTACCATCCTCCACGTGGACTGTGGCTGGAGCTACTGTACACTTTCTCCTTCTGCCCCACCCACCCACATGTGCTGTCAAGTCATTATCACTTTGTCTCCGCCAACACCTTTCCATGGAGTGCCTGCGAAATGCGAGCGGAGACTGCCTCTGTGTGTGTTCGTTTGTGTGTCTGTGTGTTACTCTTTCCATGGCTACAGGCAGGGGAGGTGATAGAGACTGGCAGATGTGTTGTAGCTGCCACAGTTAAAGGTAAAAAACCTCTGCCACTGATGCCACTCACCCTTGTAAGGGCTCTCGGGATGTTGTAGTGTTGCAGTTACAAGTGTTCCCAAGTTCCAAGGCTGCCTGCGGCATGGACCTGCTGACCCGAGCCAGTGGACACAGGGGTCCTCCTGGCAGACAGCAGCCTCCTCCGGGGACACAGTCCAAGCATGCACCGACCCCCTTCCCCACCACAGTCCCTTCTCTATCATGGCAACAATGCAATAGGGAGGTATGACTGTATTAGATTATAGATTAATAAATATTAAAGTTACTCAAACAAAGTGGGAGTAATGCTCCCAAGAGCTGCTGATCTGGGCATTTTTAGGGGAAAAAAAAAAAAAAAAAAAAGTAATCCAAGAGGTAGATACAGGAAAACTGTAATATCTTGTCCCCCCCTGCCCACTGGAAGATGGAGGAAAGTGGTGTCTGTTGTAAGAGACAGAGGGGTAGGAGGGGAAGGGTGCCTTAAAGATCTATGATACTTCTCACTTTAAGCTCTGAACTTGTTAGAAATAAACTCCTTATATTCTTACTTTGGAGTTTGTTTTGCCTGTGACAGTAAGAGATTTCCTAATTGTCCTTGTCCATCGTAGAAAACCTTTCTGGGTTTTTTTCCCCCTCTCCCCTGTTTGTATGCAGGGGGGGAGTGAGAGAGGGAGTGCTGGTGAGTCTTTGGCATCCAGTCGGGGTCAAACCACTACACTTTCTCTTGGCAGGTTCCAGTTAATGTGTAATTTGACAATGTGTGTCAGCATATTCTTCATCATTTAATTATCAATATGCATTGTAATTTTAATTAGTATAAATGAACATTTGAATTTTATGTGATTATTAGTAACATGTATCACTTCATTGGCCTTTCATTGAGGCCTATGCTAGTCAAAAAACAAGTTTAAAAGAGCTGTATGGAACAAAGCTCAGCATCCATCATAAGAGTCTGGAGAATTTATAGTCACAGTTGAACTGGACTTTGCTACCCTTACTGCTCACATCATTTGAGGAGCTTCTGGGAGTCCGCCGCAGCCACTCCGGTCCGAAGTTGAGGAGACGGAGCAACGGGGGAGAGAATTTGCGTATAAATGAGCTGCCTATCAATGCAGACAGAGTGCTTCGCGGGGTCAGGAGGGGACAAGACCCATGGTACTATGATATTCGAGGGCCAACTGTAGATTGTTCTCCCTTATTGCTCTTTAACACATTCCATTGGGGAAAAGAAAACAAAACCCAAACAATCAATAAGCAGCTTTTCCACATACTACTCAGTATAGTCATCAGCATTTAGTGTTTTAAATTCTCAGCATTGATGCTGACAATATAATGGAGTCAAATATTATGGCTAGATATCTAAATGCTGAATAACTGTGTGACTAAATACATCTGTGTACATTCAGGCTGAATCAATGATAATCAAAATTCTTGTTTCTGCAGCAAACAAACTGCTACTGGAATTACGGAGAATTTTAGATCTTCACAAGTTCTTCTGTTTTCGTACAGCATTATATGTTATCAGTTCTTTTGCAGGATTTGTTTTGAGAGACCAGATATGTTGAGTGGAACTGAATCAAAAACTAAGACATGAATCTATGCATCTCAAATGACAATTACACACACTTGCTATATTATCTTTGTTGTTGTGGGTTTTTTTTTTCTTTAAATGCAGGTAATGAGCAGAATTTAAAGCATTAATACCTAAACATGAATCATTGTTTTTTCATACCTAGAAGTATTGCTATGAAATAACACAAAGACAAAAAAACATAACAAGTGCATCTCCAGTGTCACACTAAAACACTTTGGGTAGATCTAACCCATTATCTATTTATTGCACATATACTTATGTATCATAGAATGACTCAGAGAGCTAAAATACTAATTTTAAAAATAACTGAATTTCATGCTGGATTGACAGCCCTGAAGACTTAAATTTCATCCACAGTGCACAAGCAGTGTAAGTAGCTGTACTAGTAGCTTTTTCTCAACTCCACCCACTTGGAGAGACTATTGTTAAAAGATTTCTTAATTTTACATGATAATGCCTACAGCTTTGAGTCATTGCCTCTTTTGAAGGATTGATAAGCACCTGAATTTAAAACAGACTCTCAAGGAAATTAAGGGGTAACTTGAGTCTACAGAAAGAAAAAAGTCCTTGTACTGAAGTGAGGCACCTCAGATTCTAGGATCCTAAACCAGCAGTCATCTTGTAATCAAAAGAAATTCATTTGTTTCTTAAATAAGATCACAAAACAAAGTCAGTCAAGTAATTGTTATTAAATGCATAATAGTCCAAACTTGGGAGAAAAAACATAGTAAGATTTTTGAAAGCATATTGCAATAAAAGAAATTGATTATATAAATTTGTTAACCACATGGAAGAAGACTTAAATACCAAAATATATATTTTATCAATCTTAATTCAACTAATGAATCACTTAGATTGATTATTTAACACGTGGGCAATTTATTCCTCACTGTTAAGTGAACAAGAGACTATGGATTAAAACATCATTAAGGATTTCAGTGTGATCAAAAAGAACATAATAAATAATAGCAATGAAAACAACTTCAAGCCCAACTTCACTTCATTCAGCTAATGTAACAAAAAAATCACAAATTTTCTGAAATTTTAATCGTACAGACTGAAGCTGCCTTACTAATAAAATTTTCATAGAGAAAATGCTGCTATGTTCATCTAAGATTAAACTTTGATTAATGTGTTTCAAAAGTGTATAGCTATAGAGATGCAAAAATATATGGTATTACCTTTCTCTAAAAATGTCTAAGATTACAATTCCCCCGTGATAAATGTGAAATGATTTAATTATAATTAAAATTTTCTAAATGTAATTGCTTCTGTTTCAAAGATTCTCTGTATAGTGCTAAGACCTGTACATTCAATTATCAATAATGTACAGCTCTCGTGGTTCCTTTCTGAATGACACTGCAGTTGGCTTTGAATATCACAGTCCCGTGGGTCTTGCTCCTCACCCCTCCACCCTGCGCAGCCCTCCATCCATGTAGAATGGCAGCTTATGAGTATGCAAATTTGGCTCCAGTCGCTCCGCCCCCTCAGCTCAGGAGCAGCTGCGGGGTATTCCCGGAAGTTCCTTGCATGGTCAGGGGAGTGAAGTGGGTCTCCTCTTCCCTGTTTCCACGTGGAGAGTCCCCAGGAATCATGACGAAGAGGTCCCTGAGCCCATACCGCCTTCCAAGCGAGTCCTGGGCTTTGGCTGCCACGGCTGTGGGAGCTGCAGCAGGTGGAGGAGGCACCTCGGGGCTGTATTGTATACTTCTGAGTCCTTCTCAGCATGTTCACTCCCGGGGCACATGTACGACCGGCTTGCCGGTGCTGGCAAAGCTTCCACTGCTGTCCCGCTCACACGTTTCAATGCCGAGTGCCTCCAGATAAAAAAAAAAATTGTTCAAATCCAGGATCCCGGGAATTTTTTTTAATATAGGAGATGTTTGTGTAAATATCTCCTCTGGGATGTGGGAGCAGGCAAAGGGAGGAGAGGGAAGGGGGCAAAGGAGCTCCTAACAAGGCAGGCAGGGGCAGCAGTCAGAGCCAGACAAGAGTCAGAGAGGGAGACTACTCCCTCCCTCCTGCAGGCAGCCCAAGGTTGTCACGGGACTGTGAGGGATCGTGTCAAGCCATGCCGTGCTGCTGAAACCAAGCTCAGGACCTAGCATTGGTCCTGGAGGCAGGGGGAGGGTAGCAGCACTGTGATCCCTCCCTTTGGAGCTACCATCTCACTTTTATGAGTGGTGCTGCAGCACACACGTTTAAAGTGGAGTTTCAAAGCCTGTACACCCCCCCTCCCCATGGGGCTCACATCGGCATCCCGAGGCTGGCTACACAACAGCACGGCCCCATTGGCAAGGCAATGGTTGTGAGACAGCACCAGCCTCAGCCCTTGTCCCGCTCCCGCTATATCGTGCTCTCGGCAGCAGGGTTACTACGGTAATGTAACTCAGCAACTAAACAGCCAGCACAGCTTGTGGATTCAAATGTTAATCAGGATACTTTTCTTAGTTAACATTTGTTAAGAAAACCCAAGAAAGGTATATAGTTGGCCCTCTTCCACTTCATGCCCCCTATATTGCGGCTTCACATATTAGCGGCATGATGTTGCAGTGTTATAAGGAGGCCCGTTTCACAGCTGCACATGCATGACCTGACACACATGAATATTCAAATTAGGTAGTCATTAATATTCAAATCAACCCCCATGCCATACCGCACGGACCATGGGGACATTATTCTGCCCACACCATGCCTGCCCCACGGTGCCCACCCCGGCTCTACTCCCATCCCATGGTGCCTGGCCCAGCTCGGCTTGGCTCCCATATGTGGTCCCTCAGCTCTGCTCCCATCCCATGGTGACCATCCTGTGGTGCCTGTCCCTTGGTCCCCACCCCGGCTTGGTTCGACTCTCGTCCTGTGGTGCCCACCCTGTGGTCCCCGGCTTGCCTTGGCTCCCATCCCGTGGTTCCTGACCCGGCTTGGCTCTCCTCCCATCCTGTGGTGCCCATCCCATGGTCCCTGCCCCACCTCGGCTCCTGTCCCGTGGTCCCCACCCTGGCTTGGCTCGACTCCTGTCCGGTGGTGCCCATCCCGTGGCCCCCACCCCAACTCGGCTCAGCTCCCATCCTGTGGTCCCCGGCTCAGTTCAGCTCCTATCCCGTGGTGCCCATCCCACGGTGCCAATCCCGGCTCGGCAATGCCGAACCAGCACCGGAGCGCTGGGGAGTAGGGCTTCACGGGACCCAATTAAGATCGTGGGTCCATGATATAGGAGACCCGACTGTACATACAGTTTGTATACTGTAATGCTTTAACTTGTTAACTGCACCAGTGGAGAAATGGAGCAGAGCAAGGACTTCAGAGGAAAAACATTGTAAACAGTGGTGCCTTTGCCCCCCTGGGGACTGGCCACGTGGGATGGGGGCTATCTCTGCTGCATTCGCTGCCTCAGCTCTGTGGCCACCCCCCGGCACTCCTGTGCTGTTTCAGCTATCCTCACTTGGACTGGGGCAGGCACTGGACTGGGGGGACGTGATGTGGCTGCTTCGCTCGGACTGGAGCAGGGTGGGGAGTGCCAGGCACAGTGCAGACATGGTGCCAGTGAAACTGCTGGGTCTGCCTCGCTCAGAGCACAGCAACCAGGCACGTGGTCTGTGCGGCACAGTATGGGGGTTGATTTGAATATTCATAACTGTCTAATTTGAATATTCATTACTGTCAGTTCGCACAAGCGCAGTCATAAAATGGACCTTCCCAATCGTGGAAAAATCACACTGCACAGTAGTGAAACTGCAATATGGGAATCGTGAAGTGGGAGAGGGCTGACTGTATTAAAATAAAGTTCTTAGATTATTTTCCTGTAGGTCATTATGAATATAATATATGATACAAAAGAAAAGCTTAGAATACTCTTCAAGATCTACTTATCTTTTACCATGTTTTTAAACATTTAGTCTCAAATAAAACAAACATTAATGGAAAGATGATCATGTCTTAAGAAGATTCAAACCAAAAGCACTTACAATAAAAAGTAGAAACATGCAATAATTACTACAAATCAAAATTATCAACAAATATATGGATTCCAACAATTCAGTAGAATGTTTCTATGAAACAAAAATTGAATCTATAATGATTTTCTGGCAAGAGTCCACATTTTTATGGTGACCACTGTAGACAAAGAGGATTCATTTAACATTAAAGCATTTTTGCAAACTAAATTCCGTGCGCACTAGAGTAAGCCCTCTCCACTTTGCGCCTTCCAGATAGTGGCTTCATCTCTGCATAACATGTTTTTTCAGCAATTAAGAAGGCCCATTTCGTGACTACACCTGTATGAAATGACAGTTATTAATATTCAAATTAGACAGTCATGAATATTCAAATCAACCCCCATGCTGTGCCACACGGACCACTGCTGTGCCTGCGTCGCGCCCATCCCATTGTGCTCTAAGCCAGGCGGCTGCAGTTTTGCCGGCGCCACACCTGCGCCATGCCTGGCCCGCCCTGACTCACTCTGCTCGGAGTGAAGCAGCTGTGGTGGGTCCACCTGGTGCTGCACCTGCCCCGTTCCGTTCAGAACGAAGAGTTATGCAGTTATGAAAGACTTACACACTCTCAGGTTAGACATGATGTCCGAGACTTTCTCAGGGTAGGCATGTACCGCGAGTATGGAGAGACCAGGAGCGGGCAGCTCCCCACACCAGTGTCCCCGGCTGAGTGGAAAAGGGGTCTTCCCCAGCGTGGGGTGGCCACAGGTGCCGGGAAGCGCCGACACAAACATGGACACACAGCAGGGCAGTGCCGAAACAGCGCCTGAGTGCCGGGGATGGTGTGAGGGTGTGGGGCAAATCTATGTGGCAGGGCTGTGTGGGGGGAAACCAGCACATGTGGTACCATGGTATAGGAGGGCTGACTGTATTTATATCGGACTTTAAGGTATAGTCATATGCCTTACAGAAAAAAAAAAATCATTTTCCCCATAATAATTATGCCCATATAAGCTCATGTTCACATGCCTACAGAAATATGGTTTCACATGTAGAGGTTTGCTTTACACTGTCAGACAAGCCTGTGAGATCTTGGTCACTTCTATTGGCTGAAAAAAGAATCTGCTTCTCTTTTCACAATAGCAGGGACTCTGAAGCAGTAGCAAAAAAGATGTTAGAATGGAATACTTACTCACCAAGTACTGCCACATGTTTGTATGTAAAGTTACACTTTGACACAGAAAAACTTGAGTCAATATTACATGTTGATTTGTAGCTTGGTAAGGTCAAACAAGTTCTGACAACTCAATGGTAGCTGTTTGGCAGCTCCTAATTGTATGTTGGAAGTAAAACATCACACAGTTTAGATTCCAGAAGCCAACTAAAGCTGACCGGCTGCTTTGTGATAGCACTCAAAAGAGTATAAACAGGAATGCACAGATCTCTCATGAGCAGTTTTGCCCTGTGGCTTGTCTTCATATGTCTCTTCCCCAACTAGATGAAACAGCCCATAGCATCCTATACATCAGAGCAGGAAGTTGTGGTGCCTGTGAAAGGGCTGATGAAAAGAATATTTAATAGAACAGACCAGCATCTAGAATTAAATTTGGAATTTCTTTTCATGCATTAATGGTATATAGAAGGAGATGAGACTCCAGCAGTGTCCTGCTTTCCTGAGTTCTGAAGAGTGGGATGGAGAGGATATCATATTGCTGCTAAAACATTGCAAGGAAGGTATAGATGAAGAGGGACCATTTGAAAATACCCATGAGTCTGTTTGCTATCTGTACCTGGGACAGTTATTACAGTTTCTAGTTTTCCACACCTTTTATCTTTTTTTTCTGGTTGAGGGTGGTGAGACAGGGTCAAGGTGTTTGTTAACTCCTAGCAATGGAAGGGCAAAGCAAATATAAGAAATATTTCTAATTAGGATTAAGAAACCTATTGGGCAAATTAGAAAGAAACATGTCAAAATAGTTACTTCAGTCAGAGATGCTGAATACTGCTTTTGGCCACAGGACTAAGAGAATATTTAGGCTTCTGTCTACATATACACACTAGGGGAAGAAGCAAAAGGAGAGAGAAGAGATGCACACATAGGGAAAAAAGAAACATCTGAAACATGTTCTTAATGTTTACTGTCATTATTATTGTGACATGGCCTATTGAATAACCAAATAACCACAGATGTCTAGACTCAAGGTGTATAAGGCAATCTTCTATCACAGCCTCCATGTTTGATTCACGAAAGATATGCAGAGGGAAGAGCATCATCTACTGAAACATGTATGCTGCTAATAAATAAATTTTGGTTCTCAAAAGTTTCATCATCCAATGGGGTTTTGTTTAGTTTTGGTTTTTTACAAGCTATTATTAAACAATTTATTCTGTTCCAAAACACACATGGAAGTTGGTGTTGTTCAGGTCAGGCAATTAAGTCCACAGCATGTTCTTTATAACCCTTTTACTTCCTGTTTGTGTCCCAGTTCTTCCTGCATTCAGTTAGCTATTTTTGCATGAATGAAAATTCAGATACCATGGATACTCGTATAATTTGTATTTTGTTTTACAAGTCAATACGAAGACTTTAAACTTCTCATAAATATGCATCTGAAGTTTAAAGTCTAGAGGCTAGGCTTGTCCAGCCATGAGGTTATAACAGAGGGGTAAAGCTCAGACTTGCAAACAAAATTATCAAGAGGAAAGACAAGTGAAACCTGAGATACCTAGAGCATGTTTCACTTTCACAACTCAGCTGAATAAGTCATAGAAATGAGGCATAAAACAAAGACGTTGTTATGGTTTTGCTTGCTGGCTTGCTTTCTTCCTTCATTCTGCAGAAAGTAGACCAATGTTGCTGAAGCCCTTGATCCTTCTCTCCGTGTCTTTGGATCAGTCCTCTGTGAAACTTGTTAATACAGTGTTCATGAGGCAACCTCACTTCTGTATGTTTAGGTGGTCATGGAGTCCTGGCAGCTGTTTATTACAAACATAGAGGAAAATTCAGTCATACCTCAGTTATTCACACTCCATATTCACGTCTTCTCATATTCACAGAAATTTTTCACGCAGTCGTTACTCAGTCATTCACAGAAAAATGCATAATTCTACAGGACAGAGCCGTCCTGCGCTGCCACGGTGGACGGTCCCGGTCCCAGCTGGCCCTACCAGGAGTCAGGAAGTCTTTAACTGTAACACAGGGACCCACGTGGGGTCCCGTTCTGACCATTTGGGTCAGGGCAACCAGCCTGGACTTGCCAGGACATATACACATGTGTGCATATGCTCATATTCATAGCCTCAGACAAAGCACTCCTGCCAGTTCTAGCTGCTGGAGTTAAAGGGAAAAAAACCTGACTCCCACACTCCTCGGTGCCATAAGGACCCCAGCATGTTACAGTGTTACAAAGTTGCCATATTTCTGGCATTAATTTGCCATATTAATGTCTGACCCGTATTTGCAGATTAAAGGTTTTGCAGGATCTGCAGGAGACCCGTAATCCGCAAATCTGGAAGTATGACTGTATTTCTGGATGGATTCCAAAAACAGAACTAAATTTTTTCCCCCTCCCTTCTCCCCATGCAGACACATTGGAGTCAGCACATTAGAAGGAAGAGAATTACACTGTGGCAAGCAGTTTTGCACCCTCCTAAAAAATTCTATTTTAAATCTCCCAATCCTCTGTCTTGTTAAACCACTTCTTTCAGTTACTGGTACTGTACCAAAGTTGAGAAGAAAGGGTAAGAAAATAAATTTTAAAGAAACACTAAATGAATGAGATATGTAGCATCAAAAATAAAAGACAAGCAAAAGGTTGATCCGTTGGGCAATCTTATCATTGTATCTGCTATAGTACCCTGGAAATCAGAAGACAAATGTACAGAACAGAAGTCTTATGTTTCATGCTAGTCAACCCTACTGCAAACCTCTGTTTATAAATATATCAAGCCTTTGACACGGTTTCCCACAATAAGCTTCAGGAGAAACTCGTAAAACATGGACTGGATGGAAACATCTGGGCTACGAACTGGTGGGAAGGACGAGCTCAGAGGGTGCTGCTGAATGGTNTGTTTACAACTACCTGCGGGGACGTTGCCGCCAGGTGGGTGTGGACTTCTTCTTTCAGGCTGACAACACCAGAACGAGAGGGCACGGCCTCAAGCTACGCCAGGGGAGGTTTAAACTTAATGTTAGGAAGCGGTTTTTCACAGAGAGAGTGATTGCACATTGGAATGGACTGCCCAGGGAGGTGGTGGAGTCACCGTCCCTGGAGGTGTTTAAGAGAAGACTGGATGAGGGCCTTAGTGACATGGTCTAGTTGGGGGGTGTAGGGCTGGATGATCCTGTGGGTCCCTTCCGGCTCGGAGTGGCCTGTTAGACTGTGAGGGAACTAAGTTTGTGTTTACCACCGGGATGTGCGTTCGGTCACTGTACGGGTGTTAGATGGTGAGTTGGACTAGATGATCCTTATGGGTCCCTTCCAACTCATAATATTCTGCGAATTCTGTGAATTCTGTGAATTCTGTGAATGTTTATTATAACCTAAGTTTGTCCTTGTTTCTTTGCACTGACTCCTCAACAATCTAAAGTGTTTGTGGAATCTTGCCTCTAAGTTAGCTCTTGGGACATAAAGGTCACCTTTTTCTTGGTCAAATAAGTAACAAAATGTACATTTAAAAGAAAAAGACACACACGTGGTATTTGAACAAGCAGCATTATATATTGAGGATACATGAAAATAAAATCACCATTGTTAATTTAAAATGCATGTAAATAAAGTAATTGCTGAAAAGTCTCAGAATTGAGGTGCCTCATTGAGTGTAATGAAGCATATAACTGGTTAGCCCAGTTTATCGGAAGTTCTAGTTGTTTCGTTCATTTCTCAGCCAACAAATACTGGTTTTTAGTTTTAAATGGAGCATATCCTCCTTGCTTTCTCTTTATATATGGCAAAAGTCTTCCAGAATGGCCCAGAGGGTGTGACACTATCTCCAATGGACCTTTTCCTCCTCTATCGTAACAAACTATACCAGTCTCTTCATGGCATGCCTCATGTGGCAAACATTTAAATCACTCATAACACTGTAATTACATTCCAAATTTTTACAGTAACTGCACAATATTTAATGATAATCCAGCATAATTCTTTTGCAGACTAATTAAGTTGTTGTAGTATAAATACTTAAATAAAATTTGAATTTCANTTACTGAAAGAGTGATCTGGATGTGGAATGGGTTGCCCACAGAGGTGGTTGAGTCACCAACCCTGGATGTGTTCAAGGGGAGGCTAGATGAGGTACTGAGTGATATGATCTAGATGTAGAGAATAGGTTAGTTGGATTATAGGTTGGACTAGATGATCTTCAAGGTCCTTTCCAGCCTTTTCTGTACTGTGATACTGTGTGAGCCAACATCAGCTCAATGGGCCAACACAAGAATAACAATATAAAAATCTAAGACATTTGCCTACTACTCCTTTGTTTATTTTCTTTTAGCCTGAATTACTAGAGAAACACTGTAGGAAATGAATTAAAAAATGGATGTTTGCTTTTAATCTAAAACATATAATTGAATAATCATTTTTAAAAGTGTGAGTCTATATTTTTGATGCTGTTCTTTAATTTCACTGGAACTAACAAAAGTAATGAAAACTCAAATATGAATCATCTAATTGGACAAATTACATATTTAAATGGTCAGTAATTCTCTTCTACTGTCAGAAGACAAAAGCTCACAATTTTCTTCTCTATAATACATCTTAAATTGTAAGAATTCCATCATGCACTTTAAAGGGCAGAAGAGAAAGGTCTGGGGAGAAACACATAATTCCAATGTTATATCCCAACACTGAAATGGATTGCTACCAACTGTAAACATACTTAATTCATGCCTTGTTATAAGAGAAGATGAAGGCGAATTGTTAGATACATTATGTGTTACCATACAAATGCTGGCAGTGTTTTATAGTGCTGTAATATCCAGAAAAGTGATATCAGAAAATATGATGCTTAATACAATTATTCCCTTCCTATCTTCAGAGAAGTACATATCTCAACCAGTTTTAACAATCCTTTTCTGATTCTCTGAACTTCGCATAGCAAATATCACTACTGGAAAAGAGTGTTGTATCAAGGTTCCTTTCCTGAAATCATCCACACTGCCGTCAGTTAAATTATGAAAGCAGTTCTGGGCACAGCCTCTATATATTGATGGTGGCTGGCAGGGAGCAGTGAACATTAGGAAAACATAATCTCCTAATTCCTACTGGTGAAACATTAGTACTTCTACAATGCCTAGAACAGAAAAAACAGCTAGACAAAGATTCTGGAATTTTGAACTCTCATTTCAAATTTCAATCAAAATACAGTAATCTCTCACTACTTTGTGGTTCACCTTCCGCAGCTTCAATACATCACTGTTTTCTTTCCAGCGCAGATGTGTTCCACGTACCTTGCTCAACCACAGTTTTTTTCAGAGTCATGTGATGACTAGACAGTCACACATGCTCATTGCATGCCTCTGGTGCAGTAAGGGCAAGGCCCACTAGCCCCATGGGAGATTGGGATGGCTGTGGCTGCTTACTTGCAAGAGGGTTGCCCAGAGCTCTCTCCCCCATCCCTTCCCGACGGGGAGGGGAGAATCTCTGGAGTCCCTTTCCACTCACTCACCGCATCTCTTCCTGGCAGGGCGGGGAGAGCCTGAGGAGTGCCTCTCTGCTCGCTGTCCCTATCACTTCCTGGCAGGGTGGGGAAAGGCTGAGTCCCTCTCCTCTTGCTCCCTGCTTGTCTTCCCGGCAGGGGGAGGAGAGGCTGGGGAAGTCCCCTCTGCTTCCCCATCCCTTCCCAGCGGGGCGAGAAGGGGAAGAGAAGACCCCCTTCACTCCCTGTCACGCTCCTAGGCTCAGGGAGTAGCCAGGCTCTCCCCCTGGCAGTCTGGGGCTGAGGGGGAGGGGGGATGCTCGTGGCTGACTTGCATATGCATGATCTGCCACTCCTCGCCGATTTCAGCTATCATGGGACTCTCCTAGTCCTGGACCCCTATGAAATTTGAGGTATTATTAATGCCTAACAATATTTCACAGAGATTTTAGAAAACATAATCTTCTTTTTCTTGTTTTTCTTTATTTCTGTAGATGTTTTTTGCTTTACCTATCAAACTGTTTTTATCTCAACCCACAAAATTTTTTACCTTTACCCTTACAATTCCTTCCCTTATCCCACCAGGGGTGAGTGAGAGAGCAGCTGTGTGGGGCTTAATTGCCAGCTGGGGTTAAAGCACAACACAAATATGCCAAAAACCTAGCAAAAACCCAACCAAGAAAATCCTAAAACAAAGAAACATTAATGAATTGCCATTGTCTGCCCTGCTGTTAATGACCATTGACCACAACTACAAGCACTCTTACTCACTTCTGAATAAATCTGTTATTTAAGGAATGTATTCTTTTTATGCTGGAGGCTTCAGATTTTATTAAATATAACAAGAGAAAAATCAGCAGCTTCCCTGATTATATGATCCAATATCACAGAAATAAAAAACCCAAACAAAGTATTTAGTACTTTCACAGACCAACACTCCTCAGGATGATTTGTAAATTTCCTACAGCAATTTTTACTGAAATCATTGACTCTTTTTCTCAGCCTATATAAATCATTTATCATTCACAATCTGAATACTGCAAGTCTACTTTCTTTTTCTTGGGATCCAACTATTTCCTTTAATTTTGCTCTAGGAACAATGATTATGTTACTTTACCTGTATATAATGGGTAGCCCAGACTGTACTCTAATGGATAACATCTCTTTAACAGGGAAACCAAAACACTACATCCTTCAATGGAAGATGTAGTATCTTAGTTGTCCCTCTCATGTGATACTAAAGAGTTCCATAAGAATAAATCTGTACTCCATAAGGATTTTTTTTTTTTTAATGTTGATTTAGATGTACATATTCTAGAGAAACGTCATTTAATCATCAAAAAAACTTAATCTTGACATAACATACATTATCAAAATTCAATAAAATATGTTGAACTTCTGGGAGGATCAGCACATTTTAGGATCAGGATCAAATATCTTGCTAAAGAAGACTAGAAATTTATTCATCAATATGAAGAAATGTATTATTTGCAGAGCAACATGACCATATTTCTGTGAGCATAAGCAACCTGATGCTTTCCCAATAACACTATAAATTGATTAATCCAGGATTAATTTTAATTTAATGCTTTTAACATGAGAGTTGCAGTACTTTCTCTTGGCCACATAAACAATTTAAGATGAAAAAACATACAGCTTTTCTTGTCTTCCTTCCAAGGTAACAGTGAATTCAATTTCAATAAGTAAGACCATACCATATATGTTTAAAATTGTGTCATTGACAAATTGTCTTTCATATTATTTACTTAAAAATCAACCAAATTCCGTTCTATTTTTTAAAAAAAATTAATATAGGTAGGGGACATGAAGAAAAAGGATGATGAAGAAAAAGGATAGCAAGGAATATGCACGATAAATAAAACTCCACAATGAATAGGAGTCTTACTGTTGTCACACAATTAAAAATACTCACTTGGNTTCACAGAGAGAATGATTGCTCATTGGAATGGTCTGTCCAGGGAGGTGGTGGAGTCGCCATCCCTGGAGGTGTTTAAGAGAAGACTCGATGAGGAGCTCAGTGACATGATCTAGTTTGTGGGAAGTTGGACCAGATGATCCTGAGGGTCCCTTCCAACTTGGAGTAACCTGTGAACCTGTGAAATAAGCACTGATAAAATACTACAGGACATGAACCGTGCTAAACTATTCATAAATTGTATTTGACGTGATACTCAACAGTATGACCGGAAATATGAAGGAAAAAGAAGGAAAGAGAGAAAGAGGGAAAAATGAAAAGGAGCCTCTAACTCATTTTTATGAAGATCAATGACTTTAATGAAAACTATCAACAGTGTTGACTAGGGATTTTAAAACTATAAAACTACCATAAAAGCCAATGGAATAATCTGGTTGCTAAAGACTGTTTGCTATGCTAGAAGAAAAAGAAAAAACACAAATTTGTCTTCTGACCTAAAATTTTTTTTTCACTTAACCTCAGAATTTCCTGATTAGGATAAAATGCAAAAATGTATTGAGACTTAAGAGATCGAATCCTGACTCTTTTTTTATCTAAGGCAAAACTTCTACAAGGAATAATATTTATGTCAAGTTTAATATTCTGGAGGACCTTAGTCAAACTTTCTTCTGCTTCAGACAATTCACTGTCTGTTTATTTACACATAGAAATATATAACATAAAGTCTGTCTTAAAAAAATAATAACTACACAGCATTAAAATGTTTCAATGTTTCGGTGTTATGGTTTAGGGGTTTTTGTGTTGCTCTGGTAGCGAGGGGGTTAACAGCTCCGTTCTTGCCTGAGCTCTCCGTGCTGCCATGGCCTTCAAGGTTACAGATAAAGGCGTCTCTGCACATAACATACTTGGGAGAGAAGAAAAAAAAGTTCAGTAGTAAGATGTAGCGTGCCAGCTCAGAACCTGCGTCGGGAGGCTGAGAGATTTGAAGGCCCCCAGGCCCACGAGAGAAGGGGTAGAGATGTTCTTCCAGGCATCCCGCTGCTGCTTGTGAATTGGACTGACCATGGTGAAAACCCATGGACCAAAGAGAGAGAACCAGGACCGCAGAATCCGTCTAAGCATTAAGTCTGAAGATGGAGAGGTAACGCTGGACAAACTGCTGATGGTTTTGAAGCCCCGAAACAGAAGCCTGGAGCTAGCTGAGAGCTCAGCAGAGATCCTTGGACAGACTTTTTTGTGCCTTGTAGTAGGATCTGAACCTGTGTACTTTTGGGTGGGCTTATTATGAAGCAGATAAAAACCAGTACTTAAAAGCTGCAATCCTGGCTGTGACTTCTGGACAACAGAGAATTTTTCAGAAGAACTGTCGTCCTCAGGTCGAGATCTCACTTGGGAGGGGTCATGAAAGACCTTTCCCTCTTGTGAGAGAGAGAGAACTTTATGGAAGGGCAGAGAGATGGTTCCTACCCTGGATCTGGTCAGAAATACCAACCTGCCTGGTTTACCCCTACCCTATGTTCCCCCTTTTTCTCCTGGTGGAAAAGGGAATATTACATCTATTGTAAGAGAAGGAGGGGTGGGGGGAGAAAGGTTGCCTTCTAAATGATGCTTCCCTTGCAGTTCTGAGCTTGTTAGTTAGAAAATAAACCCTTTATGTTCTTTATTTATAGTTTTGCCTTGCTTCTTTTGCCTGTGACCAGTTTTATTTTATTTTCCAGTTTTATTTCCCAGTTTGTTCTTTTTAGTTTTCTCCTTCAGGAGAAGTTGGGGTGGGTCTCTGGCATCCAGCCAGGGTCAAACCACGATATTCGGTAAGTAGGAAGGAAGCATGCTCAATTTTAAAATCAAATCAAGTTGCCAAAAGTCTTATTTTGTGAGTAGACACTTCAAGTTCCAGATTAAATACTCTGTTGGGGCAACAGCTTCTTTGCTCCCATGATTTCCACTAATCATTAGATTATCACTTCCTCCAATATTTTAGATAATAACAGAACAGCTGTCTACCACATATTAAACAGAAGACTTATTCTGTTTGGATCACAGAATGGGTTATTATTATTTTATAGTAACTTTAAAAAAATAATCACAGAAATATTTATTACAAAGGCTTTTAGTGTTTTACTGATACAAACTTTATTCTGTCTTTTCACAACCGATTCTCTCCATATGTGTTCACTGCAAAAATCTTAGATGTTCTTGTTAAAAACATAAATTAAATTAGAATATTTTCAATAACATTAAAAAGGAAGCCTTGTGTAATTTTTGGTTGAGTCATTCTTTATTTATCCTGAGAAACAAAACTGATTATTCATACAACCCAGCTGCTGTCTTGAAGCATATTCATTAATATGCCAGTAAACATAGGGTGCTTCTGCTTTTTTTTCCTGAATAAAATATTTTCAATATAATTAAGAGTAAAAATATCAGAAATCTCATACAGGAAAGTATGATTGTAGCATTAAAGAAATTAGGGAGACGGGGAGACTAAACCACCTCTGTTTTCCTATGGTATAATATTGCTCTATTTCATCTTGATTATTCTAATCAGTTCTGATTATACTGACTCCTACATGTAAAGCATCAGCAGTCCAGAGTATAATGGAAATAGCACACAGCTAAAAACAAAAAACAGGACCAAAAATACCCCACGAAGATATTTCTTCACTACAAGGAAAAGCATTTACTCTACTAGAAAACACAGAAGTGTCTATAAACAGATTCACTCATTAAATCAGTTAGTCAGCAAGGTTCATTTTGAAAGAGCAACATGGAAAACATCTTCTCAGGTTTTACTTAAATTTCTGTTCAAAGGGTGGATATTGAGCCTCAGGGATCAGCTGGTGACATGAAAATCTATCTTCCAAATCACTTGGGTGTTTTTCAGTAATGAGTTCCCACTTCCCTATCCCTGAAAGGCATGGCAAATAGAGTCATAGATCAAAGCAGCATGTAGCAGAGTGAGTACAGCTGTGGAAGCTAAAATGGCACGGGCCTGTGGTGATGAAAAGGACCATCACTAAGGATTTACTCTAGAATTCAAAACTGTCACTTTCAATTTGAAGCAAGGGATCCATTAGCTTAGTGCACTTTTTATTGTTATTGATTTGCAATCCGTTACATTCTTTTAATTTCAAACTGTCATTGAATGCATAACTGTTTTTTATTTCACAGAATAATCCTTGATGATTTTGCTTTCAAATAATTATTCTCAAACCACATTTTCTTCCGGCATAAGGTTCTTAATGGTTTTCATTAGTAGAGGTTTCCATTTACTTTAATTATATTTTTGACAGATTTGCTTTTAGCTACATCACACCTTACTAGAGTAGCATTTTGTTACAATCTCTGGTTAAGTCAGAGAGGTCCTGAACAATTACTTCTTTTCCTAAAGTAGTGAGTATGGGTAGGGAGCTAAAGTGCATGAACACATTTATTCATATTTAATAAAAAAAAGCTAAACAACCTGCCATTCTCTCATCTAAATTAAGTTGCAAGGAAATCATCTATCTTTCTCCTTTATAATAGAGGAACTATACAAAACAATACAACTAAAAGTGGTAGAGGAATTCCAGAATTGCAAGCTCCAAATAACAAAACTATGCTAATAATCTCAGCAAAATATGTTGAAATATATTTACACAGGAGCTTACTATATAGCTTCAATATTGATATTTGATTAACACCTTTGCCTCAGTGCACTCAGTTCAGCAAAGCAAGTATTTTTGTCTCAATACACAGAATCAGAGAATACGCTGAGCTGGAATAGAACCGTGAGTATCATCAAGACCAACCCTTCACGCTGCGTAAGACCATTCCCAAGAGTCACACCATGTGCCCAAGAGTATCATCCAAAATGCTTCTTGAACTCTATCAGATGTGGTGTTGCCACCACTGCCCTGGAAAGCCTGTTCCACAGTTCAACCACCCTTTGGGTGAAGAACATTTTACTAAGATCAACCGTAAACCTTCCCTTGACACAACTTCAGACCATGCCCTTGGGTCCTGCCACTGGTTACCACAGAGAAGTCATCAGTTCCTGCCCCTCCTCTTCCCCTCATGAGAAAGCTGTAGAGTGCAATGAGTTCTCCCTTCAGTCTCCTCTTCTCCAGACTGAACAGACTAAGTGACCTCAGCAACTCCTCATACAGCTTCCCCCCAAGGCCCTTCACCATCTTCATTTCCCTCCTTTGTACACTCTCCAGTAGCTTTATACAGTCTTACTGGTGATGTACCGGAAGACTGGAAATTGGCTAATGTGGAACCCATCCACAAGAAGGGCCAGAAAGATGATCCAGGTAATTATAGACTTGTCAGCTTGACCTCAGTCCCAGGTAAAGTCATCAAATGGATAATCCTGAGCGGAGCCATCGCCGGCGGCTAGGATCGCCGATGAGCCGCATGCACTGAGAGGGGCCATCTGGACTCACGGGGTTTTGACCCGGGGGCGCTCAGGGAGCCAAGACTTCCCACCTGTGGGTACATAAGCCATTAACTCTCCTGGGAGTGCAGCGGTCAGGGGCACAGCGAACATGGGCAAAGCAAACAGGGAAGTTAACTGCGGGGGGCTTGGGCAGTTGCGGGGGGCTTGTAAATAAGCAATTGAGAGGCAGTTAGCACAGCAGATCACGTGGGCAGGGCAAGCGGGCAGGGTAGAAGATGCTGTCTTGGCAGGTGCTGTCTCTCCTTCAGCCCCCATCAGCCATGGCCAGAACCAGTCAGATGAAAGCCACGGCCAAAGCCACA
>WEKX01005402.1:11559-26742 GCA_013390025.1 Pitta sordida | reverse complement strand
AGGGGGAGGGGTGGTTTATTTTGTTTTTCTTTGGCTCAGCCCCAAATTTGCCTCAAACCTTGACAGAGGCACATGCATCACAGAGTTTTGAAAAGCAGTTCTCTGGCATTTGAAGCTGAGCAAAACCAAGAGTGAAGTCCAGCTTACAAGTTCTTTGAATATTTCTGCTTACAGGACATCCTAGTTTCACAATGTAATTCCTGCACACAGCAGTGGAAGAAGTGACAAGTTTGATGTCCAAGCCACAGTGGAGAAGCACTGTTACTCCTGTAGGGTTAGGATTCAAACCACAATTATGGCCATTTTGGAATAAACAAGCAAGTCCAATGCCCCAAAAGATATCAATATCTCAAACATACCCTAGGACAATAAAAACATTATAAATTGAACCAACATGACTACAAAACAATTAACAGGGAATCAAGCTTTTCACACTTTCCTTTTACCCAGCCAACGCACCAAAAAATGTTCCAGTACCTCTTCCGTCATAAAGATAACAGTGCATGAGGTTCACACAGGTTCACAGGTTATTCTGAGTTGGACAGGACTCATAGGATCATCGAGTACAACTCCCAAGCAAGCACCCACCCCGGGATTGAACCCACAACCCTGGAGCCATGGACACCACGCTCCATCCATCTGGGCCTCCCTTCGGCTAGACCATGTCACTGAGTTCCTCATCCAGTCTTTTCTTAAACATCTCCAGGGATGGCGACTCCACCACCTCCCTGGGCAGATCATTCCACTGAGAGATCACTCTCTCTGGGAAAAACCTCTTCCTAACATCCAGTCTAAACCTCCCCTGGCATAGCCTAAGGCCACGTCCTTTTGTTCTGGTGCTGGCAGCCTGAGAAAAGAGATATACACCCACCTGACTGCAACCTACCTTCAGGTACAGCAAATCCCCACTGCATGGCGACTCTGCATTATGACCACATGGATTTGCGAGGAAAATTTCCAACAATGTTGCTTCAGCTGTTTGTGAGTTTCCTGGGCCAACACATGCGCAGTGCCTCTGCTCCGCCGATGGGCGGTGACAGAGCTCCCTGTGGAGCGGCGCCTGCCCGGCCCCATGGGGAGGGCCACAAGTCACACTGTCCTCTGTTATTCTAAGCACAGCCAGGGACTGACACACACACACACCCCCCCCCCGCCTCAGGCACATGTTACAGTTTCCATGGCTACAGGCGGGGAAGGAAAGTGCCCCAGGAAAGTGGGCCTGGCCATGGCGGCCAGCGGGACATGCGCAGTCCATTACTGCAGCTGAACCCCCCCTGTGCTGTGTGGCGCCGCAGGGCTGGTGCGCAGCATGGGGTCGGAGTGCAGCGCAGGGCCAGCTCACAGCACGGGGCTGGCTCACAGCGCAGGGCCAGCACGTGACAGGCAACAACACTGGGACTGAGGAGGGGGCGGGAGCAGCAGTGCGGGGTTTGGGCTACGAGCACGCACAGTCAGCAGCTGCAGAAGCGGCAGCACAGCCAAAGAGAAATCTAAGGATTGTCGGGGAGGACCTCTCCAGGCAGAGAGGGCACAGAAATGCTTCCCTTTTCTCCCCTGTGCTGTGAGACCCCCATGGGGAGGAGTCGAAGAGGATCCCCAGCGCTTCTGATTGGCTGGAGGTGAAGCAAAGGGTGTGGCCTGCATGCATATTAATGACCTGCACGTATTTGCGAGTTTGACATTTCCCGAGACCTTTGACACGACCCGTTTCTCACAAATGTGGGGGTATAACTGTAGCTGTAAACAGCAATGAGGTCACCTCTGAGCCTCCTCTTCTCCAGGCAGAACAGTGCCAGCTCCTGCAGTCGCTTCCCAAAGGGCTTGTTCTCCAGTCCTTTCACCATTCTTGTTGCTCTTCCCTGGACTCTCTCAAGCAGTTCAACATCTTTCTTAAACTGAGGACACCAAAACTGGACACAGTACTCAAGATCTGGGCTGACCAGTCCTGAGTATAGGGGAAGATTAACTTCCTTAGTCCTACTGGCCACACTGCTGCCAACACAGGCCAGGATGTCATTTGCCCTCTTAGCCACCTGGGCACACATTAAGTGTGGGCTCATATTAAGTTTTCTGTCAACCATTACTCCTAAATCCCTTTCCATTTCACCACTCTCCAGCCACTCCTCCCCCAGCCGATAGCGGTGCATGGGGTTGTTATGTACTACACTTCTAAGTGTATTATTCTAAGAATAATACATTTCTAATCCACATAAAGCAGAAATTAATGTACTAATGTTAATTTTCACTGGTTTTCCAATTGTGTCTTACAATGTCCAGATCTCATTATTATTTTCCACTTTAATTGTACATATTTCTGCTTTAATTTTAAAATTCTTTTCATATGGATCAACATGATTAAGATGTGTCACTATGTGTTGCAATTCTATGCCTTTACCATAAGTTTTTGTCTTTATTTAGCCTTTCCCTCCATTGCTTTCTTTAGCAACCAGCAAGTCAGTTTTCATTTTTATTTTCTTCCACTTTATATATGAGGAGAATGCTCTTAAGGTAACTTAGAAACACTGATAATTTTGTCTTCCAGTAAGAGATTAAGTATAACTGTTTCTTATTATTGGAAATATATGAGTAAGCAAAAATAAACAGAAATAAACAAGTAAATAAGATCCACAAGGAGGTTCCTTAAATAAAGCGGGGGCAAAGAAACAACCTTTGGACTTCCTGGCATTTATTTTATCCACCTGTGATAAAAGAGGAAGTTTAACACAATTCAAAGAATTTGGGATAAGACTGTTATACATCTTCGAAGAACCAGATTTTTTTTTAATGTAAGGAAAGCTGAAGTGCAGACTGCAAGCCAACAAGTTCTTGAAATTTCAGTTTACGGGATTTTAACATGTCTGACATAATAAAACTCCAAAACACAAACAGCAAAAGAACCTAATTTACTGAAAAAATTTCACCCTGCCTAGGGTAAATTAATTGCAGTCTCTACTTGCAAAATGAAGTGTACATTTTTCCACTATTTTCAATGTCAAAGGACAGCTGGAAAATCATGACTAAAAGAAGAGATGTGAATTTTTAGAAAACAGACTTATAATAACTTACACTTTTCTTGTTTTCCTCAGTTTGCACTGCATCATAAATGAGTGAACAAAAACTTGGAAGAATTTCCTAATTATGACTATGTAGACCACAAAGCTAGGTTGCAAATCACTGTTTTCTCCCTCCAGTGAGAAAGCAATGGAGTATTTCCTTGAAGCAAGACTCCTACTAACATGAAAGGGTTATGCATTCTTGATTAGATATATATCACTACCATAAAGATGACTCTATATGGAAAAACCCCACAGCATTCTGCAGAAAAAACAGGACTATAACTCAACAAGCTACTGCTGCTGCTGCATGACAGATAGTCTTGTCTCTCCAAATAATACTCTCAGTTTTCCTTTGCCATAACTACTTTTATGATCTCCTATAGATACACTTTAAGAGCTTGTTTCCAGTAATAGCTTCTTCCAAGGTGTATGGTTGTGCATAGTTCATTAAGTTTATTAACAGATGGATGAGTTTTGCAAAATCTGCCTTGCTTTTCAGCCTAATTTGGCTGGACAATCTCTAGAAAAACACAATTTCTTTAAAAAAGAATAAAAACAAATCTCAGTGAATTTTGCAATGCTCCTGTAAAGAGCAACAAATGTAATTTCTGTTAGCTGCAGCAAAGTATCCCGTGTGAACAAAGTTATTTAAAAATAAAATACGGGAATAATGATTTATAGTCAATCCCTCTTAGTGACAGGTATAACCAGCCAGAGAACAAGACAGGTGTTACAATGTCCAGTTATCCTTTCAGACTCAGTGAAGCAAGAAAAACCTCTCCAGTTTTCGCTCCTACGTTTTGGAGAAAAAGCTAACCATGAGGCAGAAAACCTCCTCCTAGGCTAAACAGGGTGCTTGCAGTCCCATAATTAAGTTTTTTAGGAATAAGCAACTTCATGGTCTGTATATATTGTATTTTCCACATAAGTGAGTACATGACCGCCATTTTTGAAAACCTTATGCACATACATCTCAAGAAAGTTTACAGTATTTGTGGAAGTTCAGCAGATCTAGGAAACAAACAAGCCTCCACCTTTCTGTGGGCTTTGAGGCTCCATTTTTCAACTATGGAAATCAGGAGTTGAAATAGCCTACCACAATCACCACATATTTGCCAAGGAAAAATTTTTCACAACATTGGGATACCCTTGACTAACCGCTATATGCTGGTTCACATTGTGATGCAGCTGTCTAGGTACAGGCAGCAAAAGATGCTTTTGTGAACAGCTCAACTTCTGGGGAGTAACACAAAGGAATGGACTTGCTAATACCCCTGTTCTTGGCTCTAAGTACTGTATGCAGCTATTTCACTGTTTCGCTGATCAGAGAAATTTTCCTCCCTTTCTTAGAAATCACAGCCTACTTGGGTGTTTCATTCAAACGCATCAAAACCTGAGGACATAGAAATCTTTGTAAATTCATACTAACTGTTGACATTTTTTGAAATTGTCAAAATTACTCTCATGATGAAGTTCAGCTATTTCTTGTGCACAGTATATGAGCAATAATTACATAAATACAAACTCTTATGTAATTTTCATTAGTCAAGAGAAAACTATATATATGAATGACTGAAGGTTAAAAATTATAAACAATGTTAATTCAAAAAACATAGAATAAAAATCTAAAATAATCAAAGTTGATGTCACAAATAGCAAAATATCTTAAAAAAGATACAAATAAGAGCAAAATTTACCGATCATGAGGTCACATAATTAAACACCTCAGAAATCTACAGAACACAGGAATGGATCAAGAGATAAACTGTCCTATTCAAATGAAAAAGAAGTATTTAGAGAACATGTAAGATGTCACAGTTTCCTCTGGGACATAACAGTGAACAGTAAGAGACCCTCTCTGCTTTCCAGAATCACAGAATCATTTAGATTGGAAATTACCTCTGAGATAATTCAGTCCAATTTTTAACTGATCACCACCTTCCCAACTAGGCCATGGAACTAAGTGCTAAATCCAGCTTTGTACGAAAAAATTTCTCCTGTTGCCCAGCCTGAACCTCCCCTGGCACAGCCCGAAGTTATGTCCTCTCGGTTTTTTTTTCTAGTTTTCTGGGAGAAGAGACCGACTTCCGTGCTACAAACCTCCTTTCAGAGAAGTTGCAGAAAGCAGTCAGATCCCTCTTCAGCCTCCTTTTCTACAGGCTAAAAAAACCCCAGCTCCCTCACCTGCTCCTCATAAGACTTGTGCTCCAGACCCTTCACCAGTTTCATAGACCTTCTCTGGACAAACTCCACTACCTCAATGTCCTTCTTGGAGTAAAGGACCCAGAACTGGACACAGGATTCAACATGCAGCCTCACCACTGCTGAGCAAATAGGGACAATCACTTCCCTGGTTCTGCTGGCCACACTATTTCTGATACAGGCCAGGATGCCATTGGCCTTCTTGGCCCCCTGGACACACTGCCAGCTCATGTTCAGCCACTATCAAGCAGCACCCTCAGGTTTTATTCCACCAGCCAGCTTTCCAGACACTCCAGCTTGCAGTGCTGCCCGGTTTGTTATGACGTGAGAACAGGACCTGGCACTTGGCATTGTTGAACTTCACACAGCTGGCCTTGGCCTATTGTACAGATTCCTCTGCAGAGGCTTCCTACCCTATAAAAGACCAAAATTCCGGCTCAATTTAGTGTCATCCACAAAGTTATTCAGGATCCCATTCAGATTATCAATAACCATGTTAAACAGAACTGGCTCCAAAACTGAGCCCTGAGGAACACTGCTATTGAGCAGCTGGCAATTGGATATGGTGTCATTCACCATCAATCTCTGGGCCTGGCCTTCCAGCCAGTTTTTAACCCTAGAGTGCACCTGTCCAAGCTGTTGTGGTGCCAGTTTTCCCAGGAGAATGCCATAGAAGACACAGATTTGCCAAAATCCAAGTACACTACATTCACAGCCTTTCCCTAATTAACTAGGTGGGTCTTCTAGGCTAAACTAGAATCAGTCTAGCCTACCCAACAACATAATGATGCAAAGTTTCTTCAAGTTATCAGTTATATGACAACAAAATCTTGCAAAATAAATGCTCAAAATTTTATAACAGGATGCTTCCAACACACTAAGTTTTTTACTTCTGGCACATATTATGCACGTAAGCCTGGGGAAATTAATAGGGATATCTTATTCAACAGCAATTTAACTCTTACCTCAGCCATCAGTGAAAAATAAGGCTCAATTGTTTTAACAGGATAGAACATCTGTGTTTTTTAGACCCATGATCGTAACATGATTTGTATGATATCAAAAAAGTAGAAGGATTCTGTAAGACTGAGGTGTGTGCATCAGTTAAAGATGAAATATTTCTTAATTAATGTTTTGTAATTAATAATATTGAAAATGGGCTCATGGAAAGAGTACTGCTGACCCTACCTTCTCTCTGAATTGGTACAGACTCTCTGGCTCTTTTGTTCTCCTGTTTCTTGCTTGCTTGCTTTCAGAATTTTATTCTCACTTTCCTGGAACTCGTTTCCAGAAAGACAGCTAATTAAATACCACAGTGAATTTCAATGACTACTATGTGATTACCCTTTGGACTCTGCCAGCTTCCTGGCTCAGCCAGCATACAAGTTCTTGCTGCATAGCTGAAGCAAGTTAATCATTTTTCTCCATATACTGCCCATTGACCCAGTAAAAGATGGGCTAGCATTATGCTAAATCTTTGGTGAGCAGGATAGCTAATTGTTCTTGCAATAAGGAAAATAGACAATAAAGGCACATGGAATGGAAAATATCACCACTGCAAAGACATCAATGTAACAATTTTATAAAAAACCTTCAGTGAGAGGATAAACTAAAGAGAAAGAAAAACGGAGTGTAAGGGAGCAACAACGTAGTTAAAGAACGGAAGACTGGAGGAAAACATTAATTTATGCAGACTGAGAAAACCCATCAAAAATTCTCTGTGAAAAGTCTTCTTTTATGTGCTCCAATAAATGCTTCTACCAGGTTGAGTACTTGAATGTAACACCTTCTTGAACTGGATTTTTTTAAATTGTTTTCTAAACTGAACTTGGAGAAAAGCTGTTGCCTACCTTCATGTCCCCAAAGTGGCAATGCTGAAAGAGGTGGGTTTAGATGATAAAACTGTAGCGAAGACAACCCTTCTGAACCATAGTTTACTCCCAGTGGTCCACATTGAGGTGGAAAACCTAGACAAGACTTACTGGAGACCCTAAAGCCCTCTAGTATCAGATTTCTATATTCCAAATCCTTGAAAGTGTTCACATCCAAAGCCTTTAGTACTTCACAGATACTATACCCAACCAGACACGTTGCCTACAGTTTTTAAGTACGGCCTGGTGCTCAATAGCACTATTTGGGAATACATTAAAAAAATCTTTAAAACACCAGAAAAGCAGGAGTTTAAGGAGACATAATAACCAAGACAACAAAAACATCCCACTCCCAATTTCTTGGTCAGGTTTTGGGGCATATTTATGCAGATTAAAAACACAAACAAAACCTACTACAATTAAGGATAAATTATCCTCAAGATTTTAATTAAATGATATTGTTTATGCCATTATTGGGATCATATGTATCAGTAGCAAATAAGCAGAACTTTAAAATTCACGAACTAGAATCCTCTCAGGGAAGTACACATTGCCATTTCCAGGGCTCAAATTTTAACTCCTCTGACTAATGTCTAGATACAAGTAATTTTGAAGCTGAACAAATGAGATCTTAATCCTTGCAATTCTTTCCTCTTCTTTGCAGTACAACCAAACAATGTTATTCTGATTTGTTCTTGAGCACCTTCTCTAAATAAATACCTGAGAAGTTACAGGTTGAATTCTTTTTTATGCTCTGCTTGTGAACATTTTGTTACACACATTCTGTACAAACCTTTAAATTGCTATTCAAAAAGACCTCCCAATGCTTCTGAAGAGACAAAATTAGTGCTCTTAATGGTATTCCTGCATGAGACACTAACTTGTGTTCCCTATTGTGACTGTTACAGCTTTAAAAGCAGCTTGCCGAGTTGCAGCTTTTCTTCCTAACATTCTGCACGTATAAGAAACAGTTTTATTAACCCATGCTGTCCAAAGTACACAACTGACAGCAAATGTAATTTATCACGCAGATCTTATCAAATCACAGTAATATTCTCACTGTAAATTCTCAAAAATAATGTCTTAGGATGTTTGGATAAACTTGATATAAAGATACATGCTATTGTTTTATGTCAGTATTGTATGTCAGTACAAAGTTCTTGGAGAAAAAGAGGATTTTTTCATCAGGAAATATATATTCCTTAGGAGGATAAATACAACTAGCTCCTGCAGTCATGCTCAGTAAGCTTCAAAAGCTTTCAGTGTATTTCCTGTGTTGCTAGTATGATAGGAAAAGGAGTTCATACACCATGGATGGTTTTTCATTTTAACAGAATTCTGAGCATAAACTGAGACAGAGTGAAAGAGAAACACTGTGGTTTTATTTCTGGCACATTTATGAAGCACTCCTGGAAAAAGCAGGTCAATATAAACCTAGCTTAGGGTGCAAACAGTCCACATGAATGGAGTGCTGTCTTCATGGATGGAAAAAACCAGTGATACAGGTCTAACTTTGGTACAAACATGCTACACTTGGACATTGTGATTAGCAAAATCAGTCCTGGAATAATTGCAAGAACAGACTCCACATTTAGTCATTCTGAAAATACCATGTGTGAGAATAGCATCCCATTTAGTATCCACGAAGGATCAGTGTTTAAATATTTCAGGAGTTTTGTTCCAGAACCCCACTGCTCTAAATCAGTGATACTAGGCTCATGTAATCTTTGAATCTTTATTTCAACTGCAATATGAATGCTTTGGTTTATGTTGTGGTTTTGGGGTTTTTTAAGTTACTCTGAATTTTCTTCTGTGAGTTCCTTACTACTTTAGAGAATAGCACACTTTAATTCCCTTGTTTTCTGCATAACTATTGTACTTACTTACAGAAAAGATGACATTCACAGAATCACAGAATCACAGAATATTATGAGTTGGAAGGGACCCACAAGGATCATCTAGTCCAACTCACCATCTAACACCCGTGCAGAAACCGAGAGCACATCCCAGAGCGTAACACCAACCTAGACCCCTCACAGTCTAGCAGGCCACTCCGAGCCGGAAGGGGCCCAGGGTCATCCAGCCCTACACCCCCCAGCTAGACCATGTCACTAAGCTCCTCGTCCAGTCTTCTCTTAAACACCGCCAGGGATGGCGACTCCACCACCTCCCTGGGCAGCCCATTCCAATATGCAATCACTCTCTCTGTGAAAAACCGCTTCCTAACGTTAAGATTAAACCTCCCCTGGCATAGCTTGAGGCCGTGCCCTCTCGTTCTGGTGTCGTCAGCCTGGAAGAAGAGGTCTACACCCATCTGGCTGCAACCTCCCCGCAGGTAGTTGTAAACAGCAATGAGGTCACCTCTGAGCCTCCTCTTCTCCAGGCTGAACAATCCCAGTTCCTGTAGTCGCTCCTCATAGGGCCTGCTCTCCAGTCCCTTCACCATCCTCGTTGCCCTTCTCTGGACCCTCTCAAGCAGCTCAACATCCCTCTTAAACTGGGGAGCCCAGAACTGCACACAGTACTCAAGATGAGGTCTGACCAGCGCTGTGTACAGGGGAAGGACAACCTCCCTGGACCGACTGACCACACTGTTCCTGATGCAGGCCAGGATGCCATTGGCCTTCTTAGCCACCTGGGCACACTGTTGGCTCATATTGAGTTTCCTATCAATCAGTACACCTATTCCAAAATAAACTCTTTCCCATGAATTGTTCTGCCTCTAGCAGCAAGTCATGATGACTCTGAATTATGATACAATTGAATAAAAAACAAAATAAGAATTTTTACTAAAGTATCTGAATTAAAAAAAAAAGGAGTAAAGGCTAGAATATAAATTACAGACCATTCCCAGAGGCTTCTCAATTTTTCATTTGCTCTTGCTGTGAATTGTTTAAACCTTTGCAAGCTGATGTGTTCTTTCACATTAATAGGTTTATTGGATTCCTCTTTTTTAGTGTCCCTTTACAGAATAACAATAATCTTTCCTTTGTCTCTGTGGGTCCCTCCTTCTACTGGTGGTACAAAACCTGTTCAGGAAATCAGAATTATTTTTTTTTAAAGCTCCAAGCAACTGAGGAATTTCTTTTCTGGAAAGACTTTGCTGATGGCATATTATGTGTGTAAGTTTGAAGTACTGTAAGCATCCTGTTTGGATCAACAACACCATTAGCATCCTAGGAACCTCTCCTGTAGCTACCTAGAGCACATGTAAAAATGCTTTAGTCCAAACTCTAATCTGCTTCAGTGCCAACAACTGAAATGTGTGGCTTTTCCTTCCACTTCCTATGCTGAGGGTGCCCTTGTGCTTCATGTTTTTAATGTCTATAGAATTTAAAAAGACGAAAGGCATTCTTCAGCATAATTTTATTCATTCTACAAATAAATACTTTATTAATCATAAATAAGGAGAAAAACTAAAGACTATATTCATAAAATGACATTGTGAGGCCTAGTCTCTTTGATTAAAAAGACTAATTGATTTGCAACTGCCAGACCTACAAGAGCATAACTGTGCTTAAAAGTAAAATATACCTCAATTAGGAGCATAATTTGTAATCTAAAATGAATAATGCAATAAACTTCAATAATTAAGGTGAGTGCTAAAATATCTGTGGTAATATCTCAGCCTAGAATTATGATTATATTAAATTTATCATCAATCCATAGGTTGTATTTAGCTCACAAATTTGAGGAAAATTATTTCATGGGGAAAAGGAGTAATTCTTCGTGGTCTTGTAACAATTTAAGCAGGAGGCATTAGAATAGTTATTATGCTAAAAACAAGCATCTAGTTTGAGCACAGGAGCATGGAATGTGGAGTGAACAGCATAGCAGAAAAAACTTATTGCCTATACAGGCAGATCAGACTATTTTTGTAAGTGTGTTCATTTGCGAAATTGTTCCACTCAGATTTCATTTTTCTTCCCTCACTTCCTCTCAGTACTTCAGATATTACTTCATTTGCCTGTGATCACCATGGCTTCCCCTACTATCTACTCTGCCTCTCCTCTTCAGCCCTTCCTACAACTCTAGCTCTCTCCTGGGACCTGTCTCTTGGCACTGGGACTAATAGCAACCTATGGCACAGCAAGACTGGAATGAAGTGCATTGACTGGACAGGGTGTCTTCATCAGTCTGAATGAATGCCTTAGAATTGCCTCTCTCTTCACAGAAGTAATTATTTCCTCTTCGGTTCTTCTCTTTATGGACAGAAACTCCACTAGGGAAGCTTTTTCCTAGTGAGGAGGAGGAGGAGAAAGTTAAAAAAATCCAGAAAGGAAAGTTGATGGAGAGCAGGGATCAAATATTCAGTCTACTCTCAGATTCCTGAAACTTCACTTCACATATATATCAGAAAATATCACTTTGTATTTTTATCCTGTATTCAGGCTGCACACACATTAAAATCATTTCAGCTATCTGCAATCGATAGATCTTTATCCTGTGCATCAAAAATAGAAAATTATAAACTGAAACAGGAATATCTTTCATGGAGCTATCCAATTGTGGTTTAAAATCTCCGTATTTCTTGGACTCCATAAAGTTCATTGACAAAGTATTTAATCACACTTTTATCCTCAGTCACATTAATGACTCATTTGGGGTTATCTTCCATAGGTTCAGCCTACCCTAAGTGAGGATTTTGTTTTGTCAGCTCAATTTTGCTTGCTGAGTAATGGTAAATATTTATTTCTATGGATAACAGCAGGATTGCAACATTTTAATGTTCTTTCCAGATGTAGTCTTTCAATTACCCTTCTCTCCGTGAAAAGATCACACTCTCTGCCTTACTGTCTCCATTTCAAGGACTGTGTGAAATGTGTGCAGTATTTCACAAGTATTTTCTTTCATGCCATGTTCAAGTTGCTATATCATTTCAATAAGTGGCATATTAGATTTTTTCAGCCAGGGTTCACCTGGAAAAGCTACTTTATATTCATGAGGGACCGAACAAGAAGAACACTTCTTCAGTAGTTTATTCCTTAGCTAACACAAAATTTGCATGTTGTTTAGGTCGTGTTTTCTAAACCTCTGATCACTGGTCTTCCTGGACTCCAAGTGTGAGGCTTTTCAACTGGTTCATTCATGTCTACCTGATCTGCAGTGTTAAACTGGAGAGACTATGATTGGACCAAATATAATTTAAGGATTGTATCTCATGCTTTACAGACAGTAATTCAATGCACAAGTCCCTGGGTCCTAAATGTCTCTTTTGCAGTAGAACAAAATTATTTCATGACATTCAGCTTGAGGATAACTATTATAATAATTCTTTTCCCCTTAAATATCGGTCAGGTGGCCAAATGTTACCAGGCTCCTACATGGTTCATTATTACTGCCTAATTACAATCCCTTAAATTTACTCTTACTGATTCTAAATGTAAAAAAAATTGTATTTCCCCAATGCTTATAATATGTGTCATGTGCAATCACCCATGAGTGTCCTCTCATAAGGGGTACTGATGTTAGGAAAAAAACTAAAACCAGTTACTCTCTAGAATGAAGTCATGCCTTTAATAACAGAGCAGATATTTGTGAACAAGGATGATGTCATGGATATGTCTTTGCTCAGTTGACAGAATTCAGATTATTTCTTCAGTTCTCTCGCTGCTGTCCTTATTTATACACACTGACTCACAGATAAAGGAATTTGTGAAGGGAGGAATCACTTGAATCATGCAGCCAGACTAGGCAACATCCATAGAGGGGCTCACATGTATTTTCCTGAAGTCTCAGCTCAGCTGTATTTACATGTCTCTAGTGATAACTTCTTTTTCCCACTGTCTGTCTAGTCTGCTACCACATTATTCATGCTGTCAACACTTTTTCCTACCTCAGTTTTCAGTGCCTGACTAAATATGGAATGAGTCAAGTTCTCTATTTTCACTTGGTGTTGAAGCATACCTACACAGTGTCAAATTGCTAGTTTGAACTCCATACATTTTCAGTGACTTTTTCTTTTGTTTTTAAGAAAGAATTTTTAAAACTAAAAACTCAAGTGCTCAACACCCACCAGAAGTACCAAACACGACATATTTGGGACACTTGTCATAGAATCATAGAATGGTTTGGGTTGGAAGGGACATTAAAGATCATGTAGTTCCATTCTCCCTGGTATGGCCAGGCTAGAACAGGCTGCTCAGAGCCTCATCCAGCCTGGCCTCCAACACCTTCAGGGATGGAGTATCCTCAGCTTCTCTGGGCACTCTGTTCCAGTGCCTCATCACCCTCACAGTAAAGAATTTCTTCCTAATATTCAATCTAAACATACTCTTTTTCAGTTTGAAACCATTCCCTCTTGTTCTGTCACTAAATGTTCTTGTAAAAACTCTATCTTTCTGGTAGGCTCCCTTCAGGAACTGGAAGGCTACAGTCAGGTCAGTCCAAAGCCTTCTCTTCTCCAGGTTGAACAAATCCAGTTCTCTCAGCCTTTCCTCACACAAGAGGCGCTCCATCCCGCTATTCATCTTAGTGGCCTCCTCTGAACTACCTCCAACAGGTCACTGTCCTTCCTGTGTTGGGGTCACCAGAATGGAATGCAGCACTGCAAGCGAGGTCTCACCACAGCAGAAGAGAGGGACAGTATCACTTCCCAACCCTCCTTGGATGCCTCCCAGGACACATTTGGCTTTCTGGGCTGTGAGCATACATTGCTGGGTCATGTCCAGCCTCTCACCCATCAGCACCCCCAAATCCTTCTCAAAAGGGCTGCTCTCGATCTGTTCATCCCCCAGCCTGGATTGGTAGTGGAAGTTGCCCAGACCCAGGTGCAACATCTTGTATTTGTTAAACCTCATGAGATTCCCACAGGCCCACACCATAAACTTGTCCAGGTCCCTCTGGATGGCATCCCAACCTTCAGGCATGTCAACCACACTACTCAGCTTGGTGTTATCTGCAAACTTGCTGAGGATGCACCTGATCACTTCATCATTAATGAAGATATTAAATAACACTAGGCCAAATACATACCCCTGAGGGACACCACTTATCACTGATTTCCATCAGTGACCATCCATCTGAACTGTTGACCACTAATCTCTGGATGCTACCCTTCAATCACGTTCTTATCCATCTCAGAGTACACCATGTATTTCCAATTTAAAGAGAAGGATGTCGTGGGTGACAATTTCAAAGGCTTTACAGAAGTCCAGATAAATTACTTCTATAACTCTTCCCTTGTCTACTGATGAAGTCACAAAAGGCCACTTGGTTGGTCAGGCAGGAATCGCCCTTCTGAAACTGTGCTGGCTGTTCCAAATGACCTTCCTATTAGCCATGTGCTTTAGCATAGCTTCTTGGAGGATCTGCTCCATGACCTTCCCAGGCACGGAGGTGAGACAAATAGATCAGCAGTTTCCTCAGTCAAAGAAATCTTTCTGTAGACAAAAAAAAAGTCATTTGATTGGCCAACTGATTTCTGTGGAAAATATGTCCATGTCTATTGCCTCTGACTGGATCTTACAATGGTATGTGAGCCTGGACTAGATGTTCCTTGTGTTTCAGCATAAGGAAACATGATAAGGAAACCTGCAATCAATTATGCAAAGTTATTTTATTTTGGTTTAGCTTATGTCTGTGGGTTTGGTGTTACTTTGTTTGGTTTTTGGTTTTGTTTGGGTTTTAATTTTAACTGAGCTCCATAAGCACAAAGACTGGAAGTATAAAAACTTAGGTCTTCTTAGCATTCTTCCCTGGTCAAACACAGGTCCCACCCACAAGCCCTGCCACAGATGAAGAGTGCCTGCAACTGAAGTCCAGCACTGACACTGTTCAGAATTGACTGCAAGGTTTAAAGTCCCATTTTCTATGATGCAGATATAAAGTAATATCTTGTTCCTGACTGCTTCATGAGTGTGGCTAAAACTCTGCTACTAGAGGCTTGATCCAGGCACTTTTCACATGTTATACTACCTTCTCCATCACACCATGAGATGTCAAAAGACCCTGAACCTGCAGCTGACTGCTGATGAGTAGCACCTATCATCTATGGCAAGCAGCTAACATCTGAAATCAGCACCTCATAATTCGGCAAAGTAACAGTCCATATA
>WEKX01005402.1:0-11205 GCA_013390025.1 Pitta sordida | reverse complement strand
AAAAAAAGTGCCTGTTACCTCAGAGTTAACCTTGCCAAATTTTGCCCTAAACACCCGCAGGTTTCAACATAACAGATAAATGCAGCTTCACAGCAAGGCAGAGGTTTTCATGCAAGCGCCACCACATACCCTTTGCACTGACCCTTTGCACCATCTGGGAAGCCTGGCTGTGCCCCAAGGACACACGAGCAGTCCTCAGAGCTACCACTCAGGTGTGTGGATGTGATGACAGGGTAGCAGGAGAGGTCCCAGCCTCTGCAGTACCTAGGGCACTGCCTTAGCCTGTGATTACAGGCTTGACATCCCTCTTCAGAAGCCTTGCCAGGAACACAGAGAAATGCTGGTTTCCCTGAAGGGAATCAGACATTTAAAATACCTAACTTCTACTTTCCACTGTTTGAGTGTTTTTGTAACTGCCTGAAAATCAAATCTCAAATGCAACTGTGAAGAACAAAGGTATACCTGAGTCATCTAAAACAGTGAGAAGTTCCAGGGCACTCTAGGAGCAGCACAGCTACTCCCAGCTGCAGTGGGGAGACTGTAGGACACTGCATCTCTCACCTTCCTCTCTGAACCAGCAAGAATCTGAATAAAGCCTTCAAGTCCAGCCTGAGCAAAATTCTGCTATGTGGGTAGGTAAATGAGGGGATCTCTTCACATAGCAGACTCTAAAATATGAGCTAAGTACAGTCGGGTACATTTTGGTTTAAAACAACCGCTGATGGGAGAATAGGAAAGGTTATTTCAGAAAGGATGTGTTTCAGTTCTGTATGCTGAACATGTTTTGAACATTGCCACTGTATCTCATGCTTCTACCAGGCTGCTCAGGAACAATACAGAAAAAAACAGTCTGGCAAGGCCAGTTAGCACAAACAAATTTTTCACAGCAATAAGCAGGTCTGACTAAATGCTTATGCAGAACCCCCATTTTTTTCCAGTTGTATATACAGTCAAGTCTCCTATACCACGGTACTGCGGGTCTTGCCTACTACCTGCGAAGCCCTCCGTCCCCATTGATTGGCAGCTCATTAATATGCAAATTTGCCCTGCACCCTCACACGGCCCCCCAGCGCTCCAGTGCTGTTTTGGCACTGCCTTGGTGTATATTGCTGTTTGTCTTGGTGTTTCCCAGCACCCTCAGCCACCTCACACCAGGAAAAGCTCCTTTTCCACTCAGCCAGGGACAATGGTGCAGGGGAGCCGCCCCCGCCGCTGTCCTGGTGTTTTCCCAGGTGGGTAGACGTGGTCTCTCCATACTTGGGGTAGATGAGTATGTCTTGGAGAGTCATTTGAGAAAGTCTCGGACACCATGTCTAACCTGAGAGTGTGTAAATCTTTCATAACTGCATGAAGCCTTCTCTCTCAAAGTGGGGCAGGTCCCCGGCTGTGCTGGGACCGGAGCCATTGCCAAGCCTGCCCCACCCGCAGCAGAGCCGCTGCCACGGCTGTGCCAGGAGTGGAGGAGATGACACTCCAGCTGTGCCGGGAGCGGAGAATTCACCGCTGCGCCCACTCTGCTGGGAGCAGAGCCGCGGCAGCGGCTGTGTGGGTCGATTTGCCTATTCATGGCTGCCTGATTTGAATATTCCTGCATGTCAGGTCGCGTATGCGCAGTCTCGAAACGGGCCTCCTTAATGACTGAAAAATCACACCACTAAGATGTGAAGTTGAAATATGGGGGGCATGAAGTGGAAGAGAGCCGACTGTAAACNTCCATAGGGCCTGCCCTCCAGTCCCTTCACCATCCTCGTTGCCCTTTCCATATAATCACGCAGCATTTTGCCATTTTTAGTTTGAAAATATTTTCTATAAAGTTATTATATGCATAAATAAGAATACCAAAAGAAATGTTTAACACTAAAAATATTTAAATTTATTGAATTTGAAATATTTCATTTAAACTCTAGGTGCAGCTTCTCAGCAAAACCACATAATCCACAGTGATGTGATATAAACCATCATGGGGTTCATAACACATTGTTTTTGTAAATAATATGTACTCCTGGCTTCTAACTTGCATTTCTGGGTCATACATAATAATATTGGCTAAACTGCATAAGCTTTGTCATCTCACCCACAAATTGTGAGTAAGCTAATCACAACTACTGTGCTGCTGTACGTTTTATCTGGCAGAAAATATGACTAAGAAGACAGTTCTGGCCTGGAAACCTGGAAATTCAAGAGGAGGAATCAAAGAGCAGACAGACAACCTCCATCCCTGACTTAAGCACAGGCCCTTACCCAAATAAAGGTGCAGACCAAAACACTAGCTTAACCACTGACTATATTTGGCAAAGATGTGGATGTAAGAACCACATCCCGAACCAGATCTCCCTGCCCAAATCTAGTTCCCAAAGGTCATGTGGCTCTGCTGTGCCCAGACTAACAGCACATTTTTCCACCTGTGTAAACTTTGCTAAGCAAATGTCAGGATTCCTGGGCTTGGCAACATTGTGATGACTCACTGGACTGTAAAATAAGTTTAAAAGTAGGTGCTATACAAATCACAATCAAGTACTGAAAAAGTAAGTATTCACTGTGTTTATATGATGATGGTTTATCATACATGTAAAGAACACCACCAAAAAACTCTTACAAAAACCTTAAGAAGGTGCAGTCCTAATGAGGAAACAAATTCCACATGGAAAAAGAATTCACTCCTGCATGTCATTGTTCTCTTCAATTCTGGCATTAACTCTGAACCTCCGAATTTCATTACACTGTTTACTTGTGATACAGAGATGTACTTACACGGTCCATTACCAATAAAGACTTGGTAGACTCCTGATGGATGTAAGGAAATAATCAACCTCCAGAATCCATAGTTCTAAAACAAAGTTTAGAGTTGATTTTCCAGAAGCCTAGATAGGGCGCAAGGGGTAACATTAATGCACTGTACTCACAACTTACACAGTGCTGGAGATTTCAATTAGATTTAGATTTCAATTTCAACAGCATCCTATAAGACACACCTTATAACTAGACTTCACTAGTTTATCTTGATTGTAATGAATATCTCTGTTATTAAATATGTAATGTTCAACACCATGCGTGTTGGTAGTCAATTACTGATTTTTACTTTTTGCTAAGGCTTACAGTTCAGCATATATAAGATAAAAAAATAAGTCAAAAAAGAGGTATTTGTAAAGCTAACCAGAATACAGAAACAAACCCACGCCCCAGAAACAGCTGAATACCGGTCCCATCTCAAGTTATTGCCATCTACATCTTGCTTTCAGCTACCCCTTCTTTGCCTATGGGAAAACCCAAGGTACAGTTGGAAGAAATGTTCTGGGATCAATGTTCTGGAATCATACTAAATTTTTCGCAGGGAACAAGGACAATTTGCCATTTAACCTAGAAAGCACAGCTGTACAGCCACCAAACTGCTGAGCTTTGCTTAGCCAAGAATGCACCAGCATTTGTGCTCACTACTGTGTTTACATGCACTGACCTCAGCCTGTCTCACGGCATCCCTGCACAGCAGGAGGCTGTCAGAAATGACCCCTTAAGCATCTTCTTCAATGTGCCTTGGTAGGAAGGACTCTCTTCTTCCTTCTCCTCTGTTACTATCACCTGGCCCATTATTACCTGTTGCTCAGCCTCTCTTCTCTCACCAGAATATAAGCAAGTCAGAAGCACGCATTGGGTCTTCTGTGATACTATTCACAGGTTAAATCCACAGAAACAGGCCCTCTGTTAGCTGATTTAGGAGTAACTGAGATTCAGAAAAGCAGTCCTCTAATGAGCATCTTGTTTTACCCTTTGATACAAAATACATGAAATGAAGATGTCTTTTTATAGCTTGCATTTACAATGCTCAAGGGAATATAAACATAGAGGAACTGGATGACTAAATTAAGGCTTCCGAAATAAATCAGTGCTTGCAATAATATGACCATCTGCTATAGACCCTATAAATCAGATATAACAGTGCATTCAATCAACTAAAATAATCACATCTCTTCACAGATCTTCTGCAGTACTTTTTTTCCTTAGCACAAATAGTCATTAGCTGAGTCTGAACAGTTTGCCAGAGACAAGATGATTGGATATTGAGACCAGAGGTCAAAATTCAAAATCTCATCAACTCTAGCTTTGCAAATAAAATACTGGACATTAAGAATGTCACTTAGCACTAAATTCAGCAAGGGACATAAATACCTTAACAATTACTATGCTAAATTTTGGACTTTTTGTGTTGCATGTCCTGCACAAGGAAAAGAAGCAAGATGAGGCAGCTGCTACTATCACATTTTCCATCAGACTCTTACACAGATATGATTAGTATTCCCCAAAAATGCCAGCTTGTTTGAGTCCTCAAGGAACAGACAGAAGGACAACTATTTTATGGACCTGACTGGGAGACAAGAATGAAAATCAGGCTAGGCCACTCAGCTCTGTCAATATCAAGTATCTGCACTCATCCTCAACCAGAAGTGCAGATGTCTACAGAACTTCAAGAAATTCTATACCTAGAGACCTGCCCAAAGCCAGGCAGTAGTTTACTTAGGATATTGAAGCTCTCATACCAACAGAGTTTCCACTTTTGGTTCTGAGCCATTTGTGTCTCACCCTCTGTCTCTAATAGACAAAGACCTCCCTTCTAACAATGGCCTGTGTCTCTGAGTAAATGTCTCACAGCTGCACTAAAAGGTGATACAGCAATTTAAATTCATAAGAGAGAAGTATCTTTCCTCCTATCTCTTCCTCCATTCCAGAACCTAAAGTGCACATTTCAGGAGTCAGGTTTAGGAGTTAACTCTCTGGTTATTTGATTACACAGTGACAGACAGAAGATTAACTCAGTCCTGTGAATGAGGTAGTATTTACCACTGAAGAAGTTAAGTATAAATTAAACTGCAATATTTTCCACACAAAGAAATGAAAGTCTAGAGACATACAAAAAAATGCAGAATTTTCATATATTGTCTAGTTTACATGGAAAAACAGTAAAACACTAAACTACATTTAGGCAAAGTGATACAAAAATGGTATAACTGCGCTGCTTCCCAACTTACAGGAACTGTTAGCTATTCCCACCTGAAGTAAAAACTCCTACTTCTATAACAAAAGCTCTTCCACATGTTGCCTTCCATGCAAATATATCCCTTCACTTGAGCTAAAAATTCAGGTTGACATGAAAAAGTACATGAAGATATAAGACTACAGAAGCTGTTCATGCTAATTAGCATCTCCCTCAGTTTTGAAGGAAGCAGTAATTGCACAGAAGAGCTTATCCTGAGTTTTTAACAGAGGTTTTGATGGTTTTATGTAGTGATCTTTTTTACATCTGAAATGAGTATAGTGATTAAGAACTCTGCTACAGTTATCTTACTAGAAATGACCCTGGAAAAATCCTAGACTAAACCCCTAAATACACACACAGACACAGAGACATCCTTGCAAAAACCATATACATTAAACAACGAAACTACGCATGAAAAATGGCAATTTACAACCAATTTATCAGAAAACTTTCAAGAGGAGAAAATTACTTATAAAATATTGATTAGACAATTGGAAATCATTAAAAATGTGTTGAGGGGTTTTTTCCCCCCTAATTAGTTAATGTTCAAAAAACCTCTATTTAGTTTCAGCATTTATTTAATTATGGAAGATCTGTCCTAGGCACAAAAGTCTCAATTTTCTTAATTTCAAGATTTTGATTGTTTAACTTCTAGACTTTAAATTTTTCACATTACTGTACATTAATTTTCCTTTTCCTCTCAGTTTCTATTTCATATTTTAACTTAGTATTTCTCCTTACACATTTTTAAGACACTGTATCACCAAAATCATATTACCAGCTGACAGGCTGGTACTTTGCTGTGTACACTTGAGAATACAACCAATTCTGCTTTATTTTAAATGGAAATTCACAATGTTAACTTATTAACAGGACCTGGGCACTTGCTCACCCAGACTCACTCAAACTGGTTACCACACAATTAAGCCAAACAGTTATTTTTTTGCTAAATCCAATCTGCTTTTCAGCAACACTAATCATGTTTTATGAAGTTTCACACGGATTCACAGAATATTATGAGTTGGAAGGGACCCACAAGGATCATCTAGTCCAAATCACCATCTAACACCTGTATAGAGACCGAAAGCCCATCCCAGAAAGGTAAACACAAATCTAGTTGCCTCACAGTCTAACAGGCCACTCCGAGCCGGAAAGGACCCACAGGATCATCCAGCCCTACACCCCCCAGCTCCTCATCAAGTCACTAAGCTCCTCATCGAGTCTTCTCTTAAACACCTCCAGGGACGGTAACTCNTCAAGGTCCCTCTGGAGGGCCCTCCTACCCTCTGGCAGTTCAACATTTGCCCCCAGTTTGGTATCATCTGCAAACTTGCTGATGATGGACTCAATTCCCTTGTCCATATCTTCAATAAAGATGTTGAACAGTACTGGGCCTAGGACTGACCCCTGTGGGACTCCACTGGTGACTGGCTGCCAGCCGGATGTTGCACCATTCACCAGCACCCTCTGAGCTCGTCCTTCCAACCAGTTCGTAACCCAACATAAAATGTTTCCATCCAGTCCGTGCTTTACGAGTTTCTCCTGAAGCTTATTGTGGGAAACCATGTCAAAGGCTTTGCTAAGGTCCAAGTACACAACATCCACAGCCTTTTTGTCGTCAACCAGTTGAGTCACTGGATTGTAAAAGGAGATCAGGTTGGTCAGGCAGGATCTGCCTTTCCGAAATCCATGTTGACTAGATCTAATGTCATGGTTGTTTTGTAGTTGCTGCGTAATAGCACACAAGACCATCCATTCCATGACTTTGCATGGGACTGAGGTCAGGCTGACTGGTCTGTAGTTGCTCAAATCATCTTTCCTACCCCTCTTGGAAGTAAAATCATGTACCTGCTGGTGCTCAGATGCCTGGTTAAAAGCAACAGCAGCTAGAGCATCACAGTAACTGTAGGATTGTGGGACTAGACAAAAGCCTTGAGAAGCATCCTTGGCTTTCCAAATCTGAAAGTGAGATTTAATAAATTGTGTAGATAGAGAGGTCTTGTAATTATGAGCAATACTATTTTCTATTGAGGTGATTAATAAAGTCATCTTCCAGTTTGACATTCCAGAAATATTATTCCTTCAGTGTTTGTTTCTTTTGAAGTTCAAAATAGAGTTACAGGGCTTGTTACCAAGCAATAAAAATTACTTTTGTCAACACTCAAGGAAGCCTTTAATTACATGAGTCAGAGGAGGTTTACAACTAAATAAACAATTAGGAAAACTGGAAAAAGGTGTTACAGAAGTGATAATATCTGACGAAGTGTGATGCCCAGCCATTTATTCATCACTTATACAAAGCGTCTATTTACAAAGGAAATAAAGATGGAGTAAGAGTGATTAGATTCTCCTAGAATGAATTTGGGGGGGACATTCATCAAGGTACGCAATAGCATTATATTCAACAGACCTTTAAAAAGTTTTTTTAAAAGACAGCCCTTAAGTTTTCACAAAGAGAAAAAAGTTTTCACAAAGAGAAAAAAGATATGATCAAAGCCCCCTTTTGCACACACAAATCTATATTTCGCTACCCTGTGAGCTGTTGATTTTACAGTTATGCTTTTACTGCTCTTGTCAGACCTCACTTGGAGTACTGTGTCCAGCTCTGGGCCCCCATCACAAAAGAGATATCGACCTTTTGGAGTGAGTCTAGAAGAGGGACACTAGGTTTATTAGGGGTCTGGAGCACCTCTCCAAGGACAGGCTGAGACAGTTAGGACTGTTGGACTGGAGAATAAAAAGCTTCAGGGAGAACAACCAGTACCTGAAGGTGATTTGACAACTTCAAAATTCATAGATTTTAGTGAGACAGATAAAATTCAGAAGCTTAGGAATTTAGAGATTTTAGTGAAGTGACTAGATGTCATAGGTTGGCATTGTAATGTGTGTGGTAAATGCATCTTTGTATTTTGTATTCCATATTGCTGTGTTTTGGACAGTGCTGTCTGTAGCACCTTTTTCCCCTCAGTGACAACGGTAGATTCTGGAAAATGGAATGATGCATTTCAGCAGCAGCAGTGACAGTTCCAAAAAGCAGCAGTGGCGGTGGCCCCTGTGGCTCGGTGGCAGCGTGGCAGTGATCGGAGCTGGTTTTTTTCATTTTCCAGCTTTCTCTGGAGAACCAGAGGAACTGGACTCTTTCCCATAGACATATCTGAACTGAAGGGAGGTCTCAGCTGCTTCAGGAGGCTTCACATCTGGCTGGGAACTTGGTTCTGGTTCCTCCTTGCCCCTCTTTGGTCCAGGGAGAGGAAAACCGAATGGACATTAAGAAACACCTTTTTTTTGTTGTTCCTAAGCTCTCTGGAGCACAGCTTTCAGTTATAAACCTGTGTATTTTAGTTAAGAAATAATTATTTTTTTTCTTCTTCACTTCCCTTTGAGGAAAAGAGATTTGGTGGGGGAGGGGGAAATAATGCCAGAATCTTACTCTAAACTTCAACACTAGAAGATTTGGGTTTAGAAGTATTAGTAGGCGTTAAAGGCATTTTCCAGGCCTGAAATTTAAGGCTCAATATTAAAGGCAAAATTTCTAGTTTCCCAGCACAGAATGATAAACAGAACAGAACTTTACCCAAAACAGGGAGCAAAGGAATGAAAAACATCGGAGCTGGTTGGTCAAAGGCTTAAAGCAAATTGTACATTTATGACATAATGGTGATGGGATACATATTCATGAGGTGTTATGCATATAAGGAGGTGGCAAAGCCAGGGCAGGGCATTTTGGCCTTTTGCCGCTCAGGAGGGCTAGGGGACACTTTGATAGTTGAAGTGGTTTTTTCCTGGCTCCGGAGGTCAAAAATAAATCTGTTGCTTGCAAGCAAACCTTGAGTCCAGAATTGATTTTCCTTGTATCACAGGGAACAAACAGAAAGGCTGAAAGAAGACTTTTTATAAGGGCATGTAGTGAGAAGACAAGAGGGAATGGTCTTAAACTAAAGGAAGGAACATTTAGATCAGATATTAGGAAGAAGTACTTTACTGTGAGGATGGTTGGGCACTACAACAGATTGCTCAGACAGCCTGTGGATGATCCAGGAAGATGGATTTGTTCATCACAACACAAAAACACATCCCCTAGGAGAAGGACACTTGCTTCTGACCCTGACCACGCCTCGGAAACTCCTCCTTAGACATGCGTGGCAGAGAAAAACAGAGATTGGCAAAGATCCATGGGACAGTGGAGGGGGGGAGGTGTGACAGCTAGTATGAGATGGCCCCTCAGCAACAGAACTTTGGAATTCCCCCACTGATGCATCACGATGATCTGCAGGGATGCCTTGAGGATACTGTCATTGGGTGGAAGCTATATGCTCTTTTTTTTCCTCTCTCTTTCTTACCTTTCACTCTTTCATCTATCACATTGCCACTTTACGGGCATATAATAAAGTTTCACTGTTTGATCAAAGCTAAACACTCTCTCAGAACTTTGTTTTGCACACTGAGATCCTGCAAACGAACCATCACATATCCAGCCAAGTTGGGTGGACCGTGACAGGTATGTACTGAAAACCCAGGTCATATTAAGCCATAGGCATTACTTGTCCTTCCTACACCATCAAGTGTAGACCAGAACATTGTGGCACCCTGGTCTCAAACAGGAGAGAAATCTAAGTTCCTAACTTAGAGACTAGAATGTGCCCATATCTTTCCTAGTCTGAAATCCTTGGAAATCCAAGTTCTGAAGAGTTTGGGCAGGACAGGCTGATGCACATGGAATACTTCATCAAACTCGCTGTCAAACATCAGTTTCTTGTTAGGAGTGGCACTAGCATGCCAAACTCATAAATTCTCATGTGCTTTACTCAGATGTCTCAATATCCATCCTGAGTAGGGCTACTTCTCTGAATCTGAACCATGGAAAAACACTCATCCATTTGCACATGAACAAGCACATAATTATTTCTGCTTTTTGACTCACTGTAGAAGGCCCATAAAAAGTCAACAGTGCCACAGAAATTCCTTCAGTCCTTTTCTGCCTCGTCTTACACACAAAGGTTATATTTTGTCTCCATGGTACTGATGAAAAAGAAGACATTCTCTAAGATATACAGTAATCCCTTGATACTTTGAAGCTCACCATTCGTGACTTCAACACATCATGGGTTAATTTCCCCAGCTTTAATGTATTTACTGCATTTACCACATTTACCGTACTTACTGTAATTTTGCAGATTTTGCTTGTTGCAGCATCTTTCCAGAACTGTTCCCCTCAAAATTAAAGAGATTACTCTATAAGCAAAATACAGCAGAGAAATGTAATATTTGAATAGAAGAGTATCCAGGATGCACATCTACGTTATTATGTTTAATCATAGTCAGACCCTTCCCACTTCGTGCTTCCCATATTGCAGCTTCACTACTGCACAGAGTGATTTTTCCATGACTGGGGAGGTCCATTTCGCAACTGCACCTGCATGAATTGACAGTCATGAATATTCAAATGAGACAGTCATGAATATTCAAATCAACCCCACGCCATGCCACATGGATCACGGGCGCACTGTTCTCTCAGGGAGGCGGCCGCAGCAGTTTCGCTGGCGCCACAACCGTGCTGCGCTCGCCCCGCCCTGACCCAGTCTGAGTGAGGGTAGCCAAAACAGTACAGAAGCACTGGGGGGAGACAGCTGCAGAGCTGTGGCAGGCAATGCAGCCTCCATTCCACCTGGCCAGTCCCCAGGGGGACAAAGGCACCACTGCTTGTAATTTTTTTTCCTCTTAAGTTCTTTCTCTGCTCCGTTTCTCCACCGGTGCAGTTAACAAGTTGAAACATTACAGTATACAAACTGTATGTACACCTTTCTTGGGTTTTCTTAACATATGTTAACTGAGACGAATACCCAGACTAACGTTTGAATCTTGTCCTAGGGTAACTCAATTGTGTATATATATTCCACATCTTTGTCCTTCGCTTCGGCCTGGGAGGGAATTTTGTTGTGGATACTGATCCTTAGTGTCCAAGGTCATTCCTTGGAAGAGGAAAAAAAATCCAGAAGAGGCAGTTGGAGGAAAAAAAAAATAATAATTTTTTCCAGTAGCACACAGGTCACAGCTGCAGAGGTTTGGGCTCTTATTCGCTCTACCACAGCTGCAATATTTAAGACCAGAGAAGGGCTCCTGGTGTGCTCCAGCACTGGGAGAGTCCTGTGTGGACATTTCCTTGGACATTTCCTTGC
>WEKX01005401.1:19815-41087 GCA_013390025.1 Pitta sordida | reverse complement strand
ACGGGAGCGGCTACGGGAACTGGGATTGTTCATCCTAGAGAAGAGGAGGCTCAGAGGGGACCTAATTGCTGTTTACAACTACCTGAGGGGGTGTTACAGCCAAGTGGGTGTGAATCTCTTCTCTCAGGCTGCCAACACCAGAAGGAGGGGACATTGCCTTAAGCTATGCCAGGGGAGGTTTAGACTGGATATTAGGAAGAGCTTTTTCACAGAGAGAGTGATCTCTCATTGGAATGGTCTGCCCAGGGAGGTGGTGGAGTCACCATCCCTGGAGGTGTTTAAGAGAAGACTTGATGAGGAGCTTAGTGATATGGTCTAGTTGGTGAGAGCCTGTTTGGGAGTTGGACTAGATGATCCTCTGGGTCCCTTCCAACTCAGAGGAACTTGTGAACTTGTGACTTGTGTATCCCTTTCTATTTGTCTCATATGGAGATTTTTTGAAGTCTGTCTTTATTAGAAAAAATAAGAGTTTTGTTCTAATTAGTGGAACTGAAAGTCAACTTGAAATCCAAAAAAACAACCTAGTATCTTACAATGGTAATCTGAAAAAAAGGTGCTTTTTGTTTTACTCTACTAACGGCAGCTGCCTTATGCTTTATTTCCTCTGTGGAGTTTTTGTCTGGGAAGTTATCAAAACTACTCAGTTGTTCTGAAGAATCATAATTTTACTTCTGCAATTACACTGCTTCTTTATAATTAATGCATAAAAGAAAAAAAAATCAACAACCAATTCCCCCCCACCCAAACAAGAAAACCCCCAAAAGTTAAAAGTTCATTAGCAAATATAATCTGTGACAGCTATACACCTGCATGCCTTTAGGTCAGTAAAATAGTTTTAGTTATCACAATTGTATGCTAAAATATTTTTCTAGGTGTATGTTTAGTGAAAGTGGATTTGGTACTATGTATTTATATATAGCACTGCATTCATAACTCTATAATGAAATGACACGTTACGCAGCAGCTTTTTAATGTCAAAATCCCTTTTTCCTTTTGTGTTAAATCCTTTGACCAGAATTTTCACATTAAATAAAGTAGTTATTTCAGTAGTTCCTTTTTCAGGACCTGTAATGAAAGTTAGTTCAGTTCAGATAGAAGCTGTTCAGTTACTTGATGTACAGCATGTAGCCCCTTACAAGTTCTCAATTTATATTGTTGCCTCACCTAATAAAAATAGTATTAGTCAAGATCAAAAATTCTGTATTCATTTTGTTATCCCAGAGAATAAAATGTTTATAACAAGAAGAGTTCAACAATTCACTGCTGCAGCTGTTGCTTAAGGAAATGTGCTGCATTATATTTCAAACTGACTCTCAATACAATGATAAATTATTCTGAATGATTACTTACCTCATCCTTGGTGGAAATGCTTCATGTGACTATTGACTGTTTTTCATTTGCATCTGGAACTTTTTGCTGGAATGTTGTTTGGTCTCTCTGTATTTCCTGCCAAAGAGATAAATGGCAGCACATAGCTGTAACTCGGTGTGTATGCATAATCTGGTTATTTAATTTAAGTAAACTATCTATTGTTCTTTCCGTTAGAGGACTGGTTTTCCTATAAATTTCCTATCTCATTACCTCTTCTTAACCTAATTGAGATGCAGATTTGATGCCAAGTTATATGTTTGAGGACTAATTCTGCAACTCAGGATTTGTTAATATGTAGAGGAATGTGTGGCCTGGAGCCCTGTCTGTCTTTATATTGCACTGAGCAGTGGAAGATTCATGAAGTAGACTGTGATTATAAAACTCATTCTGGTTTTGGCAGGTCTGCTTGACTCACATAGTGTGTGTGACCCAGGTATTTTCAAGATTATAGGAGCCAGGAGTTCGTGCAGGACTGCTGCACACAAACTGAACATACTTCAGAGGCTTTGTGGTCATGGTTAACACCCTTCTGGTTAACACCCTTCTCAAAATAACTGCAGCTTCACAGCTTCTGAATCACAGCTCTCTTCTTTTTGGTTGGGTAAGCATGCAGGCAAAATAGATAGATATTTCAAGAGACACTCTCAGTCAATTTGTGAGCTATTTTTAGAACGTTATGTCCCTAAAGGTACATGAATATACATCTGAAAGCCTGTTTAGTTCCTCTGAAGTGGTCTTTTACTCCCTGCAAAAGCAATGACTCTAACTATGTCAATTCATGTGCAATGCACATGGAAAACTCTTACTGTCCTTTACTTTTCTTAAGGGCATGGAATCCACACTCTTATCTCAAATATCTGCCTGTGCCATTCTGATAGAGCTCTTTATACTGCTTACTAACCTTTCTCTTTTAAGTGCTGGGATGTAGATAGGGCTGTTTTTTTAAAAAAAGTATTGGTATTGAGAATATTAAAAATTTGCACAAGAATTGTACATTTTGTCAGAAAAACTTCTGACAAAAATATATTTTTATTAGAAACTGCCTATTTTCTAAATGTTTGAAATTACAATTCTCTGTAACAATGACTAGCCAGCAATGATGAGATAAATGAAAACTCAGTTTTATACAAGCTTGATCAATCTTCTGCTTTCATCACTACCTTTTAAGGACACAACTCTTTCACTGTCAGCACTTTTTGAGGAGGAACGTTAAGTAAAAAGTGGAAAAGTGTCTTCATAGAAGGATATTTTTCTAGCACTCTTTTATTTAACCCATTTGGAAGACCTGTCGTGCTACAATTTAAAATTACATGCTAACTTTTAAAGGTTTAGGCTACTGGTGCTACATTTTCTCATCTCTGTTACACATACTTGAATTTCTGCAATTTGCTTTACTTAGCTGTGAAACTGTCAGCTTTGAAATTGACATGTCTGCCAAAATACAGATATGAAAATAGCATTAGTGAAAACTTCCTTCTTAACTAGAGAAATTTGTGGATTGCACTTAGTTACCTACCCAAACACCTTTGCTTGCAGTATAATACAGTCAGGTCTCCTATACCATGGTACCGTGGGTCTTGCCCCGTATTCGCAAAGCCCTCTGTCCACAAAGAATGGCAGCTCATTAATAGGCAAATTTGCACTGCATCCTCACATGGCCCCCTGGTGCTCCAGCACTGTTTCAGAACTGCCCTGCTGTGTGTTGGTGTTTGTGTTGGTGTTTCCCAGTGCCCATGGCCACCCCACACTGGGAAAAATCCCTTTTCCACTCGGGCAGGAACACTGGTGTGGGGGAGCTGCCCACGCCACTGTCCCAGTGTCTCTCTGGGTGGGTTGACTGGTCTCTCCATACTCGAGGTAGATGAGTATGTCTCAGAAAGTCATTTAAGAAAGTCTCGGAGACCACGTCTAACGTGAGAGTGTGCAAATCTTTCATAACTGCAGGCAGCCTCTTCGCTCCCAGCAGAGCAGGCTGGACAGTGCTCACAGTGGACCGGCCACAGCCCCAGGGCTCCCAGTGCAGCAGGAGTGGCCGGGCGCTGCTCAGAGCGGACCCACCACAGCTGCTGTTCTCCCAAGGCAGCGAGACAGGGGGGGCGGATACCACTCAGAGTGAATCTGCCACAGCTGCTGTACTCCCACGGAAGTGGGACAGGGGGACCGGGCACCACTCGGAGTGGACCTGCTCCAGCTGCTGAGGGCTGGTGCAGTGCAAGTGCACCAACAGGGGGACCCGCTGTAGCCTTCTCACTCAGAGAGGAGGGGTTAACTTGAATATTCATGACTGCCTAATTTGAATATTCATGCCTGTCAGGTCGTGCATGCACAGTTGTGAAACGGGCCTCCTTAATCGTTGAAAAATCACTCCACTAAGATATGAAGCTGCAATATGGGGGGTGCGAAGTGAAAGAGATGAAAACACCAAAGCTAATTTAATTTAAAAATTAGGAGGGAGAAAACACTGATATGAATTTTTTTTATATTGTGTGTGGGCTATCTTTTCCTTCTTTTTTTTCCCCTACTTGTTGTATTACAGTGGTTAGATAAATAGTGTAAATATATGAAAAAAGCTCAACTTTCAGAAGTTTGCATTGGAAGCCCTGTTAAGTTTTACATCCTCATTGCTAAAATAGAGAGTCATCTCCTCAAAGTAGAACTTGGATGCAGAAAATCAAAAGACAACTGAAAGCATTTAGAACTAATAAAAATGGATAGAGATGCAATCCTAAATAATAAATCATGCTTTTAAAATTTCTGCTTTTTGACTCTGTAGCCACATGCATAAAAAGGTGTTTGCTCTAGTTCATCAAGTTTTTTTCGCTTACAGTGAATACACGTGATTAATTCTGTCATTTATTAATGTGAATCTGGATTGCTTTTAAGAAATAATTACCCACCTGTGCTTTTACATTTTTCTTTCAGTGTTACAGAATAATTTGTCATTAGGAATAATCAGACACTTTACATTTTCTTCAGGTAAGCTGAAAATTTGAAGTAAGTGGTAAATTATTTCATGTTAGGCTTCCCTCATTTTCTGTCATTGTGTGCCAGCCCTCTGGAATGTATAGAAGTATCCTGACCAGAAAATACATAGTCTGTGTGCAGTAATGCACAGTGGTTTAGCTGCTTATTTGCTGCAGCTAAAAAACAACCCAAAAAACCCCCAAAACCAAGCAAAAAAGTAAAACAAGGGTCTAACTATATTAGTTTGTGAGATTAACTATGTAAAAATGCAGTTTAAAAATTAAATTTCTGTAACATCCTTGGTTTTATCTACTGGGGTTTTGTTGTTTGTTTTTTTGTTTGTTTTTCAAGAATGTTTTAAGACATAAAATAAAGTAATGGAACTTAATTCAAACCTCTCTGATTTATGCCTATATATTATGTATGTATTTGGTGTTTAAGTATTGGGCTTTAACCTCTAAAAGCCAAACAATCTACTACCATCATAGCTGGGGCTGAAACTTGCCTTGATTCAATTCACCTCCAAGGAAATTATCAGCAAACTACTGATATTTGTTCTTGTGGAACTGTCAAGAGAATTTGCAATTGAGTCCAGTCTCGGGTAGGAAGCAACCAGGACATGAGCAGCATCAAGGAGGAATTTCTCCAGTGGTTGCTCATGACAACTGTGTTCTTATCCTGCATTATTGTCCCTGCACTGACTCTTCCTGAATCACAGCAACCTGTGAAATCCAGAATCAAACAACTATGGACCACATAAGGACATACGTGATACAAATCCCAAATTCAAACTGTAACTTAATACATATATAGTACGGTGATACTCTGCATATTCGCAATCTGTAATTTGCGGGATCCAAATAGTTGCTGTTGATTTTCCAATGAGTTGTGGGACCTGGCGTGTGCATAGAATGTGCGGAACCTACCGTGAACCCAGTCTGCTCATGAATATGTAAATAGGTCCCACCCAGGAGCCACCACAGGGTGACCAGGATGCATTTAGTGTAAATGTGTGGTTTTGCACGGCTGAAATTGTCCTCTGTTGGGCTACAGGATGAGATTATGGGGCTGCCATTGTGTGTGTCTGTGCGTGAGAATGGGAGGCACCTTCCCCCATCCTCCAGGGGATGGGTGCCTGGCCACGCTGCACCGAGCCAGGGCGGGCAGACATCCACACCATGCCGAGCCAGGACGGGCAGGAAAGAGCTGGAGCCAGGGAAGCTGCAGGAGCGGTTATGGGCGGAGACAATGGGGGCCCTTGGAGTGTTTGCATGGTTGGCAATGCTCTCTGNTCATGCATGCACAGTTGTGAAACGGGCCTCCTTAATCGTTGAAAAATCACTCCACTAAGATATGAAGCTGCAATATGGGGGGTGCGAAGTGAAAGAGATGAAAACACCAAAGCTAATTTAATTTAAAAATTAGGAGGGAGAAAACACTGATATGAATTTTTTTTATATTGTGTGTGGGCTATCTTTTCCTTCTTTTTTTTCCCCTACTTGTTGTATTACAGTGGTTAGATAAATAGTGTAAATATATGAAAAAAGCTCAACTTTCAGAAGTTTGCATTGGAAGCCCTGTTAAGTTTTACATCCTCATTGCTAAAATAGAGAGTCATCTCCTCAAAGTAGAACTTGGATGCAGAAAATCAAAAGACAACTGAAAGCATTTAGAACTAATAAAAATGGATAGAGATGCAATCCTAAATAATAAATCATGCTTTTAAAATTTCTGCTTTTTGACTCTGTAGCCACATGCATAAAAAGGTGTTTGCTCTAGTTCATCAAGTTTTTTTCGCTTACAGTGAATACACGTGATTAATTCTGTCATTTATTAATGTGAATCTGGATTGCTTTTAAGAAATAATTACCCACCTGTGCTTTTACATTTTTCTTTCAGTGTTACAGAATAATTTGTCATTAGGAATAATCAGACACTTTACATTTTCTTCAGGTAAGCTGAAAATTTGAAGTAAGTGGTAAATTATTTCATGTTAGGCTTCCCTCATTTTCTGTCATTGTGTGCCAGCCCTCTGGAATGTATAGAAGTATCCTGACCAGAAAATACATAGTCTGTGTGCAGTAATGCACAGTGGTTTAGCTGCTTATTTGCTGCAGCTAAAAAACAACCCAAAAAACCCCCAAAACCAAGCAAAAAAGTAAAACAAGGGTCTAACTATATTAGTTTGTGAGATTAACTATGTAAAAATGCAGTTTAAAAATTAAATTTCTGTAACATCCTTGGTTTTATCTACTGGGGTTTTGTTGTTTGTTTTTTTGTTTGTTTTTCAAGAATGTTTTAAGACATAAAATAAAGTAATGGAACTTAATTCAAACCTCTCTGATTTATGCCTATATATTATGTATGTATTTGGTGTTTAAGTATTGGGCTTTAACCTCTAAAAGCCAAACAATCTACTACCATCATAGCTGGGGCTGAAACTTGCCTTGATTCAATTCACCTCCAAGGAAATTATCAGCAAACTACTGATATTTGTTCTTGTGGAACTGTCAAGAGAATTTGCAATTGAGTCCAGTCTCGGGTAGGAAGCAACCAGGACATGAGCAGCATCAAGGAGGAATTTCTCCAGTGGTTGCTCATGACAACTGTGTTCTTATCCTGCATTATTGTCCCTGCACTGACTCTTCCTGAATCACAGCAACCTGTGAAATCCAGAATCAAACAACTATGGACCACATAAGGACATACGTGATACAAATCCCAAATTCAAACTGTAACTTAATACATATATAGTACGGTGATACTCTGCATATTCGCAATCTGTAATTTGCGGGATCCAAATAGTTGCTGTTGATTTTCCAATGAGTTGTGGGACCTGGCGTGTGCATAGAATGTGCGGAACCTACCGTGAACCCAGTCTGCTCATGAATATGTAAATAGGTCCCACCCAGGAGCCACCACAGGGTGACCAGGATGCATTTAGTGTAAATGTGTGGTTTTGCACGGCTGAAATTGTCCTCTGTTGGGCTACAGGATGAGATTATGGGGCTGCCATTGTGTGTGTCTGTGCGTGAGAATGGGAGGCACCTTCCCCCATCCTCCAGGGGATGGGTGCCTGGCCACGCTGCACCGAGCCAGGGCGGGCAGACATCCACACCATGCCGAGCCAGGACGGGCAGGAAAGAGCTGGAGCCAGGGAAGCTGCAGGAGCGGTTATGGGCGGAGACAATGGGGGCCCTTGGAGTGTTTGCATGGTTGGCAATGCTCTCTGCTGGGCTGCAGCAGGGTGCCGGCCTTCTGTGTGTGTCTGTGACGGAGTGGGAGGCACCTTCCCCCCCACCCTAGCAGCACCCGCAGATCACCCTGTGGCACCCTTTGTGGCTGGGACAGTGAAGGGAAGGGTGGTCCTGCAGCTCCCGCCTCCCACACCCACAGGGCAACACCCACGCTCCCTCCATGCTGCCCTGACACCACTGCTCTGTCCCCCATGTCCAGTGCTGGCCCGCAAGAGGTAGCTAGGTTCGCAGACTGAAATCTTAAAAGAAATAAAAACAAACCCCCAAGAATGCCGGTCGCCAGTTCCCAATCAGAGCTGTACAAGTTTATGTGAGTAGGAGGCAGCTCCTCCCAACACAGGAGCCTTGGTGCTGCGCAGGGAGCAGGCGTGTGGGCGCGATGGAGCACATAGTCAAGTTGCTGTTGTTCCCCCAGCTTGGAGGATGCGTCACAGCCTGTGTCACATCCCGCAATGGGTCCCAGTGTGGGGGTGCAAGTGTACCCGGTGATGGGAGGAGGGGGAGCCGGACTGGGCTGGGCTGAGCCTAGCTGAGCTCCAGCCCTCCCTCCCTACCTGCTAGACATGCGGCCATTTTCTGCCTGCCCACACAAAGCTCTTTCAGGGATGCACAGTAGATACATAAACTTTCACAATGGAATAAAACTTCAAGAACAGGGAACCTTCTAATAGAAACTCTTGATTGCTTTGCTCCAGCCCATCCCTGTCTGCTGCTGTCCTGCCTCCCTCTGTCTCTCATTGGACTCCCAGGCTGTGCCGTGTCATTGGCTGTGGCAGCTGCTGCTCCGGGATGGGACGGGACAACAAATCAGCTGTAACACAGTATCCTGGATCTCCTGCTGGCTCCCAGCTCCATGCTGTGCTGCAGTTACCCCAAGAGCTGGCTACAGAACTACCCATTGCCCGTTACTGGATGCTGCCATAGCCCTGATCTGATACAGTTCTTGGGACTGCGCCTCCCACCCTCTCCTGGGGCTGGTGGGAGGAAACCTCCCATGGCTTGTGACACACAGAGGCATTCCCTAAAGGCCTCCTCCCACCCTGGGAAAGCCTGAAGGGCCCATTTGCTGGGCTGGTCCCAGTGGAGGCTTGGAAAGTGCAGTTCCCAGACCCCTCCTCCTCTGTGCCCACAGTCAGGTGGGTTCCGTGACCAGGGCCCAGTGGAGCTCAGGGGCCATGCTCACTCCTGCCCCTGCCCCTGCCCCAGCCCCGACCCACACCCTGCTGCCAAATGCAGCAGCTGCTCACCCCCCTCATTGGAGCGTGGCCATGTGGGGCAGCACCCAGGTAATCAACACAAGCCACTATTTTCTTGGTGTGGCTTGGCGCATTCACCTTGTCTGGTCACATCTGAGTTGAGTTTAAAGCTGGCTTCCCAGGCAGGAAGGCATTCCCATAGCTCTCCTGAGGTAGCATAGGGCAGTGGACAGTCCCGGAAACATCACTTAGAGCTCATTACTGGAGGGAGCATGGCTATGGGCAGGAGCTAATTGAATATTTATGAGTTCGGTGTCCTGCCAGATTCCATGACTCACTGGAGCTGCACAGACCTGACCCCCCATGAGTTCCGAAGGTTGACTCTATTCACATATCTTTCTCAAGACTAATGGTCACAGGTCCATGACCTGTGAGTTTGTGCCTGGGAACAAGTGAAGACATATTTCAAGTAGTAAGAAAGTGTAATTGTGTTGGATCATTTTATTAATTGAACTATAATTTATGATTTGGTCCTACTGCAGAATGACTAAGGAAAACCTGGTAGTTAGGCTGGAAATCAATTTTATTACTTGTTTAAAGTACTTACCATTTGGGTTTAACTTATAAAGAAAATGAAATTTTTTACATGAGTAACTATGTACTCTTAATATTGTGATAAAGGAAACAGAATTTATAATTGAATAAGGGTCATATCAACATGAAATGCACTGCCACAGAACAAATACTCATAGGAGAAATATCTTCTGCTAGTATCAGAGATTTTTTTTTCAAAGCTCTTATGTTATATACACACCTGGTGAATATGTTCCTTGTTTGCTGAATGCTGTTGTATTATCATTGCAGACAGCTCTGTGATCCAGAAACACATGATCAATGACCAGAATGAGACCATTGCAAAGCATATGACTTCTTGTATGTTTTCCTTACCTGAGAAATATGGCTCACTGTAACACACTATTAAATCAGCTTCTGACTTGATGGCAAGCTAAAGTCATGTTTGTCAAGTGTAGCTTGTGATCTGAATTATTGTTGTGATCTGAATTATTGGACAAGCACAGATATAGGTAAGTTATTAAAGGAAGTTTTCTCAGCTGTCTCACATGCTCCCAAAAAGCCCATTCTCACTGCAATAACTAGCCAGAGCTGACTTCCAGGGTGCCATGCATTCAGTCTCCGAGATTTGTGCTAACTTGAAAAGTAACCTTGACAAAGCTGCACTATGCAATGTATGTGAAACTTCTCTCTTCAGTGTGGATCTTGGTCCTAATTCTATGACTTGTACAATACCTTTCTCCATTCTCTGTTATACATTTCCATGGCTAGAAACTCAGGGTATACAGAGACAAAGCCACAGCACTCTACAACCAAGGCCAACCATACTCTTTTGATGAGTGGGAGACCAGAGCTTGGAGGAGAATGTTACAGATAAAAGCTATTAAATTTTTTTTACAAAGCCAAAAATTAGGTATCCAGGTTTTCTATAAGGTGCAGGGGGAATTAAACTTCATATACATGTTGGTCTGAAGATTGTAAGTTTGTATATTAGAATGACAAAAGAGTAGAGGTGAACTTAAGTACTGATTAAAGCTCAAATGCTCCAACTTCTGTGACTAGCGCAATATAATACATAACAAATTACTTCTGAAGAAAGATTAATTTCAGGGTAGCAAATCAATACTTTCAGTTAAGTCAGGTATCACTTCCAACTGAGTGACGTGTTAGGGCAATACATGAATAATCCTTTTTATGGGTAGTTTATAGGGCACAATGTGGCTACTACTTTTAAATTCAGTATATAATTATCAGTTAAATGCTACTGAAATGTCTATTTCTGTGCAGAACAGGGGAGGAGATAAACTCTGTCTAAGAGCATATCTACAAATCTATCAGTAATGTTCAATGCATTGCATTAAGGAGTTGGACTAAATGATCCTGTGGGTCCCTTCCAACTCAGAATAACCTGTGAACCTGTGAACAAGAGGCAGGTAATTTATCAAAATTAATATGTTTGTATATACATACATATTATATAGGTATGCCTGTGAATATAGATCTAGTAACACTTCTTTGTAAGTGGGTTTCATAACAAACCATTATCTTTGGAGAAAAAAACAAGTTCTGGTGTTGATACACAAGACACAGGGACAGGAATCGAAAGAGAGCTGGTGTGGTCGGAATAGATGTGTGAGAAATGGAGAAAATAAAGGAGTACAGGAAAGAAATGAAATTAAGCAGGCCTCCAAGTCTTTCAGATATGAGGGCTAAAAGCTCGAAATAGATGTAAAATATGGGTGCTCTGTGTGTGTGTATGTGTACTGTTAGAGGAGGTGAGGAGACACAGTTTGAAAAGATGCAGAAGGGATGCTCTTAGAGAAAGTTTACTGAGGCCAGAACAGACATATGTTTGTTCACCTCTGCATCATTTGGATACAACTCTCACACTTCTGCGTAGAAATAACACTGAAAAAATGTAAAGTAAAATGAATACTTGTAGCTTAGGGAACACCTGGTTTGTTTTTTTGATGTGTTAATTTAATGGCAAGTTATTTTTATCTTCCTTATACTGTGATGTTTCGGCAGAGAGATAATATAAATTGCTCAGATGACACTGGGAAAACTAGCAGTGATACATAAACTTTCCTTGAATCTTCAGTGTTAATACAGAGTACCGGGAAAAATCAGTGGAGCTTGTCCAGGATATCAGTGAGCATCTCATCTGTCTGTTATCCTTCAGTGCTCTTTGAAAAGAGAATACATGTGCTTGATATCTTAAAGGCAGAGAATATTTTTGAATAGGAGGAATGGAACAAAATTATCAGAAATCCAGCTGTCTACATAATATATTGTCCTAAAATTCTATTTTTAAAAACACTGTTTTACTTATTTCTGATTATGAAATCTCAGTCAAAGAAGTGAAATTGAAAGGTTTTCCCCTTCTTTTTATTTTTTTAATTAACCAATAAACTTTCTCTAATTAAAGGAGACATAGAATCCTTTACTGATCAATGTTATAGAGAGTTTTTTAATTAATTTTCCCAATTGGTGCTGATTAATCTCTTTTTTTCAACAAACCTAGCTACCATTTTTATTTTGAAGTTAAATAGAACTAACATCCATTTATGTGACGTTCCTATATGGCTTTACTTTCTGAAAAATCAATTACATACACTTTCATTTCTTTCTGATTTGCTCTATGAAAAGATCATAAAGAACTGCTATTCTTGTGCTTAAATTTTGTGGGGAGTTTGGGAGGTTTGGGGTTTTATTTTTAGATGTGACTGAGACAAATGTTTATGCAAGAAACTAACTTTGGTTTCTGTGGCTTCATTCACAGACTAAAAGATAGGTTCTGGTCTGGGGCATTACTTGAGTTGTTTTCAGCATCATAATGGATATTCCACTCTTTAAATTCTTTGATTGTATTCACTCACTTAAACAATAGAATATCAAAATTCATTTGATCTAGCTGAAGATTTTAGAAAGAGAACATTGAGCTTATATTGGTTTAGTTATTACTTCTAAACAATATTTCATTTTTTATTCAGCCACAGAATAGATGAGAGGCTGTTATTTCTGGGAATGGGTCACAAGCTATTTGTATCACACTTATAATCATTTTCTGAAACTTTGCTTACACAGGCTGCACAGTCAAGGTTCGTATAGAAAATGTTTACAAGACTGCACTCTTTAAAAGAGTTTAAAGGATTTTTTTTCCAATAGTAATTTAATTTTTGACAAACTAACCTTATTCATCAGTTCTTTGCCCTGGGAGTTCTTTATCCCGTGTTACTGGAAAAAGAAACAGATTTATTTTACTTTATATTCAAAAACATGTAGCTCTGTTAGATTATATGCAAATGAATGAATCAAGGGATCACTCTCACTCCACTGGAATAAACTGAATATATGCCATTGAATTTAAAAAGGGTAAGATTGAGTTTTAAAAATAATAATGAATTCAGAGGGCTTATTAGCATGGATTGTTTTAAAATATGTTATTTGACAAGCCAATCATTTCATATTATTTTATTTTAAGATGAACAGTGTAGACTCAAGAAAAAAAGATGTTGGTTCAAATGATACAACCAAATTTAGTGTCCAATTAAAATATTGAAATCAAAGGTGTTTTACTTTGATATGCCCCTGAAAATTCCAAAACCCACATAGTGCCACATTTTCTTCACTTACCTTCAAGAAAATAACTTTTTCCAATGTTATTTATTTTTATTTTTACTGTGCCCTTGAATTTTTAGCATGCATTTGTAAAGCTGGCCCTCTTCCACTTCATGTCCCTCACATTGCGGTTTCACATCTTAGCGGTGCAATTTTTCAGCAAATAAGGAGGCCTCATTTTGCAACTGTGCATGCGTGACCTGGCATGCATAAATATTCAATGAGATTGTCATGAATATGCAAATTAACCTGCACAGCCATGATGGCGGCAGCAGCTCCACTGCTTGCCTCCAACCCCCAGCACGGCAGCAGGTCTACCGTTCCCTCCCCCGCCAGCATGGCTGCCGGGGCACGGCTGCCACAGCAACCGATACACAACAGCGCAGTGCCAAAACAGTGCTGGAGGCTGTGGGGCAAATTTGCATATTAATGAGCTGCCATTCTATGCAGAAGGAGGGCTTCGCGGATAGGGGGCAAGACCCACAGTACCATGGTATAGGAGACCCAGTAACAAACAACTATATATTACTTTGTCTTACTATGTTGAAAATTCTTTTCACCCAAACATGGATGGAAGTTAAGCATGGTAGCTTTAATATTCAATGTAAACAAATATATGAACTTGCTTAGATATATGTGTTGTAAGTGTTTTGATAAATGGGATGATAGACTTCTACAACTGTAAAAAAATCTCCTGGAGAGGGTGTGTTACATACTTAAAATTGACTGAAATACAGAGAAGAAATGAACAGTAAAACCAAATGTTCTTTTGCTGATACCACATCTTTGGGCACTTGTTCTTTGCTATTTTAGCGTACAATACATGGATAAAGTTAAATCTGAAAAATATTTAACTAGAAATATGTCACAATTTGTGTATTTTGGGTTGAAGACATCTTTAATTTGGAGACATCAGAGACTGAGAAAATACACTGGAGAGGTTTCTATGAGTGTATACCCTGCTTTTAATCACGTCCAGTGGCCACTGCTGAGTAGAGAATTCAGGAGACCTGTGACCTGATTGGGTAATATTTTTCTTATATATGCTTTATTAAAAGACAACACCAAATGGCTTTCTGCTGTATTCAAGCACAGAAAACTATTGATACTGTCATGGTTTAACTCCAGTCAGCAACTCAGCTCCACACAGCTGCTTGTTCTCAGTCCCACAGTGGGATGCAGTAGAGAATTGGAAGAGTAAATTTGAGGAAAGTCTTGGGTTGCAATAAGAACTGTGTAACAGGTAAAGCAAAAGGCATGCATGCAGGCAAAGCAACACAAGTTGTTCATTTCCCACTTTCCACGGGCAGGAAGCCATTCCTAAGAGAGCAGATGTAATGGTGACATAGGAAGACAAACACAGAATCACAGAATATTCTGAGTTGGAAGTGACCTACAAGAATCATCGAGTCCAATTCTTAAGTGAATGTCCATACAGGGATTGAACCCATAAACTTGGTGTTATGAGCACCATGTTTTAACCATTTGAGCTAATCCTGGGGTAATTTTTTTTTTTTTTCACCTAACTTGCCATCCCATCATCCCATTATCCAGACCATGTCAACGAGTTCTTCATCCAATCTTTTCTTAAACACCTCCAGGGATGGCAACTCTGCCACCTCCCTGGAGAGGCCATTCCACTGAGAAATCACTCTCTCTGTGAAAAAGCTCTTCCTAACATCCATCCTAAACCTCCCTTGGCAGAACTCAAGACCGTGTCCTCTTGTTCTGGTATTGGCAGCCTGAGAGAAGAGGTCGACACCCACCAGACTACAAAATTGCTTCAGGCAGTTGTAAACAGCAATTGGGTCACCTCTGAGCCTCCTCTTCTCCAGGCTGAAAACTCCAAGCTCCCGTGGTCGGTCCCATAGGGCCTGTTCTCCAGTCCTTTTTTCCATCCTTGTCACCCTTCTCTGGACCCTCTAGAGCAGTTAAACATCTTTCTTAAACTGGGGAGCCCAGAACTGGACACAGTACTCAAGATGTGGTCTCACCAGCACCGAGTCTTGGTCTCTGGAGCTTGGTCTCTGGAGACAGGACGAGAGGTCATAGTCTTAAGCTTCAGCAGGGGAAGTTTAGACTTGATATTAGGAAAAGGTTTTTGCTGAAAGAGTGAGTTGGATTTGGAATGGGTTGCCTGCAGATGTGGTTGACTCACCAACCCTGGAGGTGTTTAAGCGAAGGCTGGATGACGTGTTGAGCAATATGATCTAGATGTAGATGCTAGGTTAGTTAGACTGTAGGTTGGACTAGATGATCTTTGAGGTCCTTTCCAGCCTTATCTATACTGTGAATACTGTGAATACTGAGTATAGGGGAAGAATAACTTCCCTAGTTCTACTGGCCACATTGTTCCTGATACAGGCCAGGATACCATTGGCCCTCTTAGCCACCTGGGCACACTGTTTGTGCATATTAAGTTTTCTGTCAACCATGACTCCCAAATCTCTCTCCATTTCACCACTCTCCAGCCACTCATCCCCCAGCTAATAGCAATGCATAAGCTAATGTCAAAGTGAAGAACTTGACGCTGTGACTTGTTAAAACCGCCACTTGAACCCTTCACCCCACTTTTATGTGCTGAGCATGGTATCTTGTGGTATAGAAGATTCCTTGCTCAGTTGGAGTCAGCTATCCTAGCTGTGTCTCCTCACAGCTTCTTGTGTACCACTTGCTCTCAAGCAAAAGGCTTTTACATTTTGTGTGTGCTGCTGAGCAACAACAAAAAACATCCCTATGTTATTAACAGTGTTTACAACACAAATCTAAAACATAGCCCTATACCAGCCAGGAGAAACAAAATTAACTCTATTGCAGCAAAACAAGCACAGATGTCTTGGGGAATGATAACATATAGAAAAGTGGGAGTTCTCAGATGTCATTTCTGTCTTTTGTGTGAGATTCCAACACACAAGTGACATATCAATAGGACTTGTACCTCTCCAAACACTAAGATACTACGTTCTCTGTCATGCTTTTTAATGTCTTCTTATTTTATTTGAATCTGTTACATAGTAGCTTGTCCTATCCATGCTCATCTTAGAAAATTAAATTTAAAAAATTGATCAAATCCTGAGACTATATTGATGACTTTAAAGCATCAAATACCAGCAGCTGTTTATAACATATTGAAAATGCTGATCTGTTTCTGTGTCCAGGATCCATGCTGAATCCTTTCAAATGTCTTTTTGTCTTACTTGTGCATCATGAAAGTGAACATATTGAACTTGACTTACCAAGTGCCATCATGCCACAATATTCACATTACACAGATTTGAGTTACAAGAAAATATTGCCTTGGGACTTATGTGTTCTACAAATCCTCTATGATAATGACATATATGTCAGAATTTAACTTCTGCAGTGCTACCACCTTTCTTGACATATTCAGCCCTTTCACTCTCCCTCTAACTGCAGAGTCATCCTTTGGAGATCATATATACAAAATAGAACATTGTGTTTGTATTATCTCCCCTTAATAATTTTACAATTACAACTGATGATGTTAATTATTCCTTCTCGAAAGTAACCCTCATTTTAGTGTAGCCTAGATCTCTAAACAAAACCCCAAACCTATTTTTAGTAATCCATATTAGTTTATGTGCATATGGATACTTGTTTTTGTAAAATAGAGGCAATTTAGGTGGGTTTCCTTTCTTCATCCTTTTTGTCCTGTTACAGAAATGTAACTCTGTGAAATTAAAGTGAGCTAAAGAGCATTTGGCATTCTCTGGCCTCTGAGATATTTTAATCAGAAAAGTCTTTTTGAGGTCTCTGCTATAAAGGAAAATGGTCTTTTATCTCATCTTACCTCCATACCTAAATTTCCAGTAGTGATTGATAGAGGAAAGATCCTTGCAGTGTAACTTGAAAGCATTCCTTATTAGTGGATGTGACTGCCATAAAAACGTGGAACCAGACCATTTGAAGGCTTATGGAACCTATCAGTATTAAATGAGAAAACTGAAAAATATAAATAAAAATTTCTTAAATAATGTCTAATACAAGTCACTTCTTTGTTGTGTAGCTTGTGCATATGTGTAACACAGGAAACGTGAAATACATGTAACACATAACATCTAAACCCAGGAATTTATTTAAAATATTTTAACTGAAATCTTAATAGTTGAATGAAAGAATTATAATCAGTCCAGATACAATTACAAGTGAACAAGAAAGAACACATCTATGCAGAAAATATTTCAGAAACTTAGTTTCTACCCCTTTTCATGTTGCCATACTCCCCCCTTCTCCAACTCCTCTGGGCCACAAAGTGAGAAGTTTCATGCTACATGAAGTCCTTCACCATAAGGAATATGTTGTGTATGTCAGAGAGTTGTTCTTCCTTTCACCATGCACTGGGTATAATTTTCTAATGTTTGCTAATTTGCTTTTACACCTGTCTCTTTCTTCATTGGTCCACAGCTCTACATAACACCCAAATTTACTATATATGTGGCCTTTTACTTATGGTAGATTTCTTTGTTCCATTTGCTGTTCCTGAAACCAGGTGTGTCTAGGTCTAGGTGTGCATGCTTTTGAGTGACTGTGGAGAGCTGTTTATAGCCATGGGATCTTCCATGCCTGCACTCCTCTGCTCCATGTCCTGTGTCCCCATGCCCCAGGGCCCTTGTGTTTCTCAGCATGACTTCAGTGCATTGGAGCCTTTAATATCACAGAATCACAGAATCACAGAATCACATTCTGAGTTAGAAGCGACCCACAAGGATCATGGAGTCCAACTCCTAAGTGAAGGCCCATATGTCACCGGTCGGCACTGTAATGCGTGTCTAGTGAATGCATTTTTGTATGCCATATTGCTGTGTTCATGTGGTGCTGTCTGTAGCACTTCTCAGTGAAAATGGATTCTGGAAAGCAGGATGACGTGGAGTGGAGGCATGGAGGAAGTTCCAAAATGGTGACGGTGATGATGGTCTGCAGCGGCAGTGCAGGGGTGATCAGATCAACTCTTCATTTTCCACCTTTCCCTGAAGAATTGAAGGAATTAGACTCCTTCCATAGACATATCTGAACTCTAAAAATCTCAGCTCTTTGCTTTGGGAGGCTTCACATCCAGCCAGGAACTTAGTTCCGGTTTCTTCCCTTCCCCCCACCTCTGGTCTGGGGGAGGAAAGACGAGCGGACATTTTCCGACAGTTAACAAACAGTTTTATTCTTAATTGTTCCTCAGCTCTCTGGAGCAGGTCTTCTGAGTTATAATCTGTGTATTTTAGTTAATACTTTTTTTTCTTTTTCCTTCACTTCTCTATTAGGAAAGAAATTATTCTATTGGAATTGGTGGTGGAGGGAGAAATGATGCCAGAATCTCATTCTAAACTTAGACCCCATACAGCGATTGAACGCACAACCTTGGTACAATCAGCACCATGCTTATCTATCTGAGCTAATCTCAGGGTCATGTCAACTTTTTTTTTTTTTTTTCCTATAACCAACTCCCCATTTTTTTTATACCTATCTCCTAGAGACGACTCTGCCACCTCCCTGGGCAGACTATTCCAATGAGAGATCATTCTCTCTATGAAAAAGCTCTTCCTAACATCCTGCCTAAACCTTCCCTGGTGTAGCTTAAGGCTCTGTCCTCTTGTTCTGGTGCTGGCAGCCTGAGAGAAGAGATCTACACCTACCCAACTGCAATCTCCCTTCAGGTAGTTGTAAACAGCAATGAGGTCACCTCTGAGCTTCCCATTCTCCAGGCTGAACAATGCCGGTTCCCCATAGGACTTGTTCTCCAGTCCTTTCACTACCCTTGTCACCCTTCTCTGGACCCTCTCAAGCAGTTCAACATCCTTCTTAAACTGGGGAGACCAGAACTGGGCACAGTACTCAAGAAGTGGTCTGACCAGTGCCGAGTATAGGGGAAGAATAATTTTTCTGGTCCTACTGGCCACACTATTCCTGACACAGGCCAGGATGCCATTGGCCCTCTTAGCCACCTGGGCACACCGTTGGTGCATATTAAGGTTTCTGTCAACCATTTCTCCTAAATTCCTCTCCATTTCACCACTCTCCAGCCACTTGTCCCACAGCCAATAGCAATGCATGGGGTTATGTCCAGCGTAAAGAACTCGACACTTGGACTTCTACCCTCTGGCAGTTCACCATTTGCCCCCAAATTGGTATCATCTTCAAACTTGTTAATGGTGGATTCAATTGTCCCACAGTATGCAGAATAATTCATTGTTACTGCTATCTGTGTAGTCCTGTGGTTGTACAATTCAGAGATAAATACACATAGTATGAATTAGCTGTTGCCATCTAGTCAGCTGGAGACATTGATGTTGAAGCTCAACCAAGTTAAGCAATGCTTCAGGAGGTCAAGAGAAGTTCAGACAGAGGAGGTCTGACAGGTCTCAGTCCTGAGGCCTTGCAAATTCAGTATGAAGCTTACGGCCTGCTCTTATCTATAGTACTATAATCTGTAGTACTATAATACAGGGCTGCATGGGTACGAGTTATATTACCTCATTTATATTTGTATATTTTTTTACCATTTTCCCTTGTGTTTTCTGGATATTTTGTAACTGAAGAGAGCCAACTATTAGTACTAGAAACAGACAAAAAAATTTTTGTGAAGTCAAAATTATTATTAATTCTGTTAAGATATTTTGAATTGCTTAAACAATCTTCTGAAGTCATGTTTTCTTGGTTTATATTTATTTATATTCAAAAAATGGAAGAATGCAGAGAATAACTCTGAAGATAAATTAATTTGATAGTTTGACAGGGACATAAGCGTACTATTTGCTTCTTGCTTGCTGTTTTGTGACTAGAAAGATTTTAAAGGGAGTAGGTTAGAGATGATGTAAAATTATAGAAGATGTCCAGTTCTGATCTCCCCAGTTTAAGAAGGATGTTGAACTACTTGAAAGGGTTCAGAGAAGGGCAACAAGGATGGTGAAAACACTGGAGAGCAAGCCCTATGGGGAGCGACTGCAGGAACTGGGGTTGTTCAGCCAGGAGAAGATGAGGCTCAGAGGTGACCTCACTTCTGTTTACAACTACCTGAAGGGAGGTTTCAGTCAAATGGGTGTAAATCTCTTCTCGCAGGTTGTCAGCACCAGAAGAAGAGGACAGGGCCTCAAGCTGCACCAGGGGCCATTTAGGCTGGGTGTTAGGAAGAACTTTTTCACAGAGAGAGTTATCGCTCATTGGAATGGTCTGCCCAGGAAGGTGGTGGAATCGCCATCCTTGGAGGTGTTTAAGAAAAGATTGGATGAGGAACTCAGTGACATGTTCTAGAAGATAGGAGGCTTGGATGGGTGGAGCATGGTGCCCATGGCTCCAGGGTTGTGTGTTTGATCCCTGTGTGGACGTTCACTTGGGAGCTGGACTACGTGATCCTGTGGGTCCCTTCCAATTTGGAATAACCTGTGAACCTGTGAACCTATGGGAAACAGTGTCTAAGCCCAAATTACTATTTTGACTAAGGTAGGTTCTAAAATCCTTAAAATTGTTGATCTCAAGGAAACAAAACAAATCAAGGGCCTAGTTTACCTTCAGCTTTAATATAATTATACCTCCCGATATATGCTTCTTTGCATTGGTTTTAAATATAAATGCATATCCTATTGATTTTGTATGAAATACTACTTCTTTAAGAAACATCATAGCTTTATCTTATTCCAGATAGTATAGCTCATATTAAGATTACATTGTTTATAAAACTCTATTTTGACTTAGAACAACTGGAAGGAAGCAGCATAAATCCCCTGTATAGAGGAGTTATATTCTTCTCAATCATTATGTCAATTCTTTCTTTCTTGAGCACTTCCACTTGTTAAAGTCACTTGGAACGTTCCCCTTACTTACAGGAGGTTAAAGTGGAGTTAGAGTTGAAAAAACACAGAATGCTTTTGTGAAGCCTTTCTTTCATCAATCATGTAAGTAATTGAGATGCAGCAAACAGGGGTAAAGCCAGCAGGGAAGACAACTGGAGGGGCTCGGGCATCTGCGGGGGTCTTAGGCAACTGCGGGGGGCTTGGGCAACAGCGAAGGGTTTGGAAATAAGCAATTGAGAGGCAGTTTGCATGGCAGTTCACGCGGGCAGGGCAAGTGGACAGGGTAGCAGACGTTGTGTTGGCAGGTGCTGTCTCTCATTCCTACCCCAGTCAGTCGTGGCCAGAACCAGACAGATGAAAGCCACAAAGACACAAGGGAGGCTCAGACCCGAACTACTCCTGTGTCAGTGGATGTGGCTGTTCAGACTCCTGGCTGCAGGGAATGCCTGAGCCTGGTTGTTGTCCAGGAGGACAGCCTGCAAAACACGTGT
>WEKX01005401.1:1095-18297 GCA_013390025.1 Pitta sordida | reverse complement strand
ATGGACTGGACAGAAGCATTTTATGTTGGTTTTGGAAGTGGTTGGATGGACGGGCTCAGAGAAGTGGCAGTCAGTCACGAGTGGAGTCCCATAGGGGGTCAGTGTTAAGCCTGGCACTGTTCAACATCTTTATTGACTATATGGTCAAGTGAATTGAGTCTACCATCAGCAAGTTTGGGGCAAATGTCAAACTGCCAGAGGGTAGGAGGACCCTTCTGAGGGACCTTGACAGACTAGAGAAATGGGCAGACTTCAACAGTATGAGATTTAACAAGACTCAGTGCGGGATTCTTCACTTTAGACATAACAACCCCATGCATCACTATCGACTGTGGGATGAGTGGCTGGAAAGTGGTGAAATGGAGAGTGATTTAGGAGTAATGACTGACAGGAAACTCAATATGAGCCAGCAGTGTGCCCAGGTGGTTAAGAAGGCCAATGGCATCCTGGCCTGTATTAGGAACAGTGTGGTCAGTCGGACTAAGGAAGTTATCCTTCCCCTGTAGTCGACACTGGTCAGACCTCATCTTGAGTACTGTGTGCAGTTCTGGGCTCCCCAGTTGAAGAAGGATGTTGAGATGCTTGAGAGGGTCCAGGGAAGGGCGACAAGGATGGTGAAAGGACTGGAGGACAAGCCCTATGGGGACCGGCTACGGGAACTGGGGTTTCTTAGCCTGGAGAAGAGGAGACTTAATTGAAGAAGTGACCTAATTACTGTTTACAGCTACCTGCGGGGAGGTTGCCGCCAGGTGGGTGTGGATCTCTTCTGTCAGGCTGACAACACCAGAACAAGAAGACATAGCTTCAAACTATGCCAGCCTTACTAATTCTGTGATTCTGTGGCATTTATTTTATATTTGATTTTTCTTTGTAACACCTTTTCACTTCTTTGTAACACCTATTCACTTGCCCTCTGGGAATAAATTTCTGTTACCTAATATCTACAACAGTTGGCACATTGAAGCTGCACCGTAGTAATGATTTGGGTGTCCAAATCAAGCAGAGAAGCTATTACAGCTTCTGCTTGAGCTCTGTAACAAATTTTCTTTCTCTACATCAGTCATAGAGGGTGATATGCAATACATACTTCATAGGATCTTTCTGGTCTTGTTAAAAAATTATGGGTCATTTTGGCTAAATGATGAGGAATTAAAGAATGTATGCTAGGGATGGCCATGTCATAGAATCATATAATTCTTAATGTTGGAAAAATCCTCTAAAATCATCAAATTCAACCTTTAACCCAGCACTGCCAAGCCCACCACTAATCCTCATCCCTTAGTGCCACACCTACATATCTCTTAAATATTGCCAGGGATGACAAACCTACCACTTCCATGAACAACCTGTTTCAATGCTTAACAACCCCTTCAGTGAAGAATCTTTTCCCTAATATCCAATCTAAACGTCACCTGGTAAAACCTGAGGCTGATTCCTCTCAGCCTATCACTTTATAATCTTACTTTTAATTTTAAAGCATTATTTTTATTGTTATTATTATTAATAATAGGAAGAAGGTGATAGCTTAACCTTTAAAACTCTCTTAACCAGGAGCATTTTAATCAATTCACATGTAATGAAATAATGACAAATTAGAGAACAGTATTTTGATGCTTTGATGCAGTAGAAGTTTATATTTGCATATTCTTTTACCTTCTCAGGCTGTTAAAAATACTAAGCTTTTAACTGTGGCTCTTCTGTTGTTTTTGCACTTTAAAAACAGATTCAGCTCAAATTAAATCAGCTGAAAGACCTAGTTCTGTGGTTGTTACTGAGCACATGAAATACTGGAGTGAAAAACTTAAGTTTGGATTGAATATGGGCTGTTTAAGCTACATTAATAGGTTTGTTTTATTAATAACTTAGGTTTATTCCCTCTTGTGCTATCCATGATCAAAAAAGTTTCTCATTAAAGTGTGACAGTGCTTTATATTGCCTGTACATAAAACCTTCATGGTTATTGTACAAAAAGAAAAAGCAAATGACAGTTTGTGTCAACTCTAAACAGCTTAGGGAAAACTATTTCCTCAGTACGTATGTAATTTAATTGAAATGCACTATTTCATGAATATTAGAAAGTGAGGCTTTATTAAAAATGGAAGGAAAGTGACTGTTTAGAGTAACAAGCAGCACAAATTTATTCATTCAATACATCACTGAATTATTTAAAACTCAGCAAAGCACAAGGTCATGGAATAATTTTGGCAAGTACGCACTTTTGCATGATACATTTCCATAATTCCACTACATCTATAAAGTTAATCACAGCTTTGGCATGCAAGTCTGCTTCATGTACTACACTGAGCCAGGAAATGGCTCTGAATTAAAACTTAGGAAAAACCCAAACTACTGACAATACAAATGATTTGTGATATTTGAAAGCAGATGTGAGCTCCATAATAGTAGCAATTCTTACAAATATTTCATTAACTATTATACCATATTTACAGCGAAAACATGTCAGTGGTCTGGAGACACATCAAAATTAGGGTGTGCACACACATTTCGATGTCACAAGTCTTTCTGTAATGAGTGAGGGCTGACAAGAGGTGTTCTTTGGACCATGAGGAAGAGAGTGGGTAAGCTACCCTTGGAGGACTGCCTAATAGAACACAGTGATCTAAACACAACGATATCCTTCTCCTTTTTATGTATTTTGAAAGAAGTGTATGGCAGTTGAGAGCTGCTGAATGTATTTATTGTTTCCACTACACCGCCTTCACACACAAACACAGAAGCCGTTATGGATCACCCAGACTTTCAAAGAAGAACACCTTTTTCATACGGAGCCTTGGTGGACCTAATTTTAATTTTCAATAATTTTCTCAATTTATTTATTGTTCAACTCAGGGTTTTCCAAATTACTCTTGAAACAGATGTAATTTATCTCAATATGATCTCAGACCAGCGCAGAAGTGACATGAAAAATGCATAATCTAGATTTTTAATATTTGCAATATGCTGAGTACATTTTTCCAGCACCTTTTATGTTAAAAATTGTTCAACTATTTCTAAAGACAAAAGCAATATTTAAAGCTATAATTAAAAAAAAAAAAAATTAACCTCGTTCTTGGCAGGTTGTTTATAATTTGGTCGACTTCCAAAGAATTCTGAGTTTTACTTTTCAAAACATAGAGATTTTAATCTTGGTACTCTTTTCTGCTCTTAAAGAGGGCGTTTTTGTAACAATCAGCAAGTTTCTGCTGAGGTGATGCATATAGGTAACTTGTCCAATCACTACACTGCCTTTAAGAGAAATTGCTTTATAAATTGTTTTGGATCTCTCTGATTAATAACAAAAATCAATGAGCTTTTTATGTTGAGTTTGTACATACCAAACTGTGTTACATAATAAAGTTGAAAATGTATTAATAGCTCCAAATTGCTATAAATCAAATCTTGAAAGAATTAACATCTTTAGAAATTGCTGAAAGTTTCACTTAGTTGTTAAATTTTTAAATTGTTTTCTTACTGGAAAAAAAAAACAAGGAAAATGATAGAAAGTTAAGATGATCTTGACAGTCTTTTCTTCTACATTTTTGCATGTACTGAACGCTGTCAGTCAAGAAAATAGACACATCAGTGCATAACTATGTTTTATGTGTGAACTTCATTAGAAATTTCATGTCACCCTAAATTTGCCATTTATTCCAAACTGAAATAGAAACAGCTTGAGTACAGATAAGGAATTTGTCATTTTGTTTGGTGAATTTGTCTGCATACATCCTATTCATATTCATCAGTTTCTAATTGTAGTTCTACACGGGACAACTTGCAAAATGACTTATAACCCCACAGATGATTATACTTGTGTAAGCAGACAAGACACATATCAATTACCTATAATGTTTTCCTTAATATTTTAAGCATATTAAAGGTTACCTTTTAGGATAATCTTTTAGTTAATCTTTTAATATGTCTAATATTTTAAGGTGGGTGTGGACCTCTTCTTCCAGGCTGATGACACCGGAACGAGAGGGCACGGCCTCAAGCTATGCCAGGCAAGGTTTAATCTTAATGTTAGGAAGCGGTTTTTCACAGAGAGAGTGATTGCACATTGGAATGGACTGCCCAGGGAGGTGGTGGAATCACCGTCCCTGGAGGTGTTTAAGAGAAGACTTGATGAGGAGCTTAGTGACATGGTCTAGCTGGGGGGTGTAGGGCTGGATGGTCCTGGGTCCCTTCCGGCTCAGAGTGGCCTGCCAGACTGTGAGGGAACTAGACTGTGTTACCGCTCTGGGATGTGCTTTCAGTCTCTGCACGGGTGTTAGATGGTGAGTTGGACTAGATGATCCTTGTGGGTCCCTTCCAATTCATAATATTCTCTGTGATTCTGTGTGTGATTCTGTGTGTTACTAGTTCGATCATGAATTACAATACTCAGTGCCATGGACCTATTTTCCAGTACAACTGGCCGTGTTAGACCCTGCTTCAGAATGTCCTGAATAGGATTCCTTTTGGATGAAGATAAATTAGAAAATAACTCTTGTGGCCACATTGGTATATGAACAGGTGGGTTTGGGGAACAAAAAAAGAAGAAGTAAAAGTATCCTTTTAATTTTCAGTTTCTAGTTTTTACATTTAGAACCAAGAAAAACAAACTGTAAAATTGAAACTACATCTTGGCAGTCCAAAGAGTATCATTGGAGCTCTAGCATGATTTTCACTAGGAATAATTTGTGTCTTAATAATGTCAAAAGTGCAAGAGTGTCTGCCAGATCTCTAGAACAGTTAAGTGGAGGTGATCTGTCTAAGCCTGTGATCAACGTCTTGAAGATGATAGTTAAGCCCGTTACATATACAATTCAACATTATGAGAAACACTAATATTCAGTTAGATATTACCCATGCAATTATTTTATTTTTCTCTCCATCAATCTAATCAAAGTATCAGCACTTTGAAAATGCTTGGCATTGTTTTTTTAAGTACCATAGTCACAATAATTAATCCATTTATTGTATCATCCCTTACTGGCTTAAGACACATAAATACTAAATATAGAAAATTATTACTTTTTAAAATGTCTCTCTATAAAGCTTCACTTAACATTGCAAGAGAAAGCTCACCAAAATTCTGTCAAAAATCAAATGGGTCAGTATTGATTTAATTGGTATGCATGTGCCTTATTTGTTGGCATTTAAAAATACTAATTTGAAGCTTTATAAGAGGACAGCAGACATCTTCTGCTTGCTTTCAGTCTAACAGTTTGTTGTTTACTTTCTGTATTCATTTAACTGTAAGTACAAAGAAACTGTCACTCTGATGTGACATTTTGACTTCAGATGTAGGAAAACCAGCAAATTATGCCTACCAAACATTCAGAGCCTTTGCTGTCACAAGTTATGCATTGTTTTAAGACAGACTCTTTTAACTGTATTGGTTCCAATGGGAAATCCCACTGCAAAGACAGCTGTAAGAGAATGTAATATATAAATCATGGATTATCTGATTTTATTGCCCCTTTTACTCATAAGCCTTGAAAGCCAGACCGTTCACAGGAAAGGGACGAAGAAAAAGTCTGAAAAGATTATATTGTTTTTCTAAATTATTCTTTGGTTATTCTTAAGGGAATGTGTCCTATCCTTAAGCAACTGGCTTGATGTAATTCCCTTAAGATTCTGCTGAAGTGGTTCTTGTGTGATATAACAGATAATAGTGCTGGGGCTTTGAGATGCCTGTTCTTCTCACCCATAATTTAAGTAGTCTTAGGAGGAACACAAACTATGCTTTTTTTGTGTATTAGTGAAAGCCTCTTTTTAAAGGTGAATTACAAACAGCCCAGATACTCTATCTCAGATCATATCACCAGCAATTTATGTGTGCATCTTCCCAACAGTAATTCCCACTGTAGCAATTAACCTAGATAACCACCCTCTAGAATCAAAGCAGTGTTCTGTTGGCTCAATTTATCTGTTTTTCCAGACTCTACAGATTGCTGGAGGAGAGAAAGAGACAAAGAAACAAAATAATAGGGCTAGACTCAGAGGAGAAATTATCATTGTCCTTCAGAACTAGACCTTGGGTGAAAAGGATAGTACAGCCTTTCCTGCTGATTTTTCTGCAGAGCTGCTCCTCCTATGCTAAGATACAGGTTATCTGAGTGGGCTGTAGATCACAAGTGTGAAAAAACTCTAACTACTTTGAAGAAGTGATAGTACATACTGGGGCAGAAGACACTGTAGATAACTTTGATCTCAGACTCCTGGAAAATTCATTCCTTTGGGAATGGGACTTGCTGCCTCCTTGGCCACAAGATGTGTGGCCCAGAAGTGTTATGTTTTTTAAGATTCCTTCATGCACATTTATGGGAAAAGAAATTCTGAGCCTTGCCCAGGGAGCTGCCATTCCCAAAGATAATGACCAAATGGTATTTATGGAAGTGAAGTTACAAAATCCTGGGGACTACTGGAGTTGTGTTGTTACTGCGTGATGGACAGGTCCATGGACTTTACTGTCTGATGTGTAAAATGCTCCTGTAAAAGGTTTTAAGCACCTTGTTCAACCTCAGAACAGATCAAAGATGGAATTTCAGCATATCGAATGCAATTCTTAGGCTGTCTGTGTTTTAAATATGATAATAGGGGTGTGAATGCTGCTATATTTAATTCTGCAGCAAAATCCTCCCCATTAGTGAAAACAAGCAATAGATTTTATGCTCTTATGTCAACACAGAGTTGTTGTTTTGCACATAGGTTTGTTAGACTTTATGAAATTAAAAAAAAAAACAGAAACAAACCCAACAAACCCCAAACCAAACAACACTCATCTTAAATGCCTCTCCAGACATTCTGAAGCTACAGATATTTTTATAAGACAAAATATAACAAATGCAGAACACGATAAATGGTGGCCTTGCTTGTTAAAATGTTATGGAAGATTAAGCTGTGAAAATCCCTTCTGTGACCTTGCTTTATGAATCAAATACTGCTCCTTCCACTGGTGGGTGAAATTAGAAAATGAGGAAGAAAGGAAAATGACAGCTATCAGTCCTTATGAAGTTATGTCTGCATTGCAAGCTCTATGGGACAAATTGTAACCCATGCTGTCCAAATGAAGACCATTTCAGTTCTAATTACCACTGTCAGTATGCAAATACAGTGAACCATCATTACTCGCGGGCTGTTGGGTCTGGTCCGCCTCCCGCGAGTTGTGAAATCCGCAAAGATAATGAACCCATTGCGTAGTTGTCATGGTTTGACCCTGGCTGGATGCCAGAGACTCACCCACAACCTCTCCTGAAGGAGAAAACTAGAAAAACAAACTGGAAAATAAAACTGGAAAATAAAATAAACTGGTCACAGGCTAAAAAGCAAGGCAAACTACAAGTAAAGAATATAAAGGATTTATTTTCTAACTAACAAGTTCAGAACTGCAAAGGAAGCATCATTTAGAAGGCAACATTTNCAGGCAAGAACTGAGCTGTTAACCCTGTCGCTACCAGAGCAGCAGAAAACACCCTAAGCCATAACACTAGTCGAGTAGACCACACCCGTAGCCATGCTACCTCCCCGTATAAGGTCTGGAGGATGGTCTTGAGAGCAGGGCTTGTCTCAGTTGTCTGACTGTGTAACATCGAGACGAGCTCGGAGTGGGGGGCAGCGTGGCAGCACAGGGTGGCGTGGGGGCGCGGGATGGCTCGGCGGCGCAGGGGTGCAGGGTGGCTCGAGGGCACAGGGCAGCACGGCGGCGCGGTGCAGGCCTAGCCGGGAACTGGCGGGGCTGGCGGCAAGAGCCGGCTGAGCAGTGGGCGTTCCCCCTGGCACTCAATGGTACACACACAATGGCGGACACGTCACTCCATCTTGTAGCCCGGCGGAAGATAATTGCAGCCGTGCAAAATCACACATTTACACTAAATGCATCCCGGGTGCACCGTGCCGGCTCCCAGCTGGGACCAATTTACATATTCATGAGCAGATGGGGCCAACTGTTCTCGCCCTGCGAGCGGCGGGGAGGGGGTTGGGATGGGGCCAGCTGTGCTTGCAGCGCGAGCGGCGAGACCGGGGGCCGAGCCAACTGGGGTCCCTGTACATTCTGAGCATGCGCCAAGGTTGCATATCTCGCGGAAAAATCACCCGCAAATACTGAAGCTCGCAAATAGCGGATCGCAAATACGCGGACTCTCACTGTATTCTAAATAAAAGTATTCTCACTACAAAAAGTACATTTACTTTGGAGAGTAACAGATATCCTGTTTTTTAAAGCTCCTTTTTAACATTTGTACGTCAAAGGCCGTATATCACAGTTCTTTTGCTTACCATTTGTTTTAAAAATTGATTGATTTCTCCATGAGCATGTCAATGACATTGCTTCAGTCAGCAAGATTTCAGATTCCCATTAGTAATCTGTTTCCCTCCCTAGAGATATCTGACCTCCTTGGCACCGCTACTCTCTGTTCCCCAATAGGCAGTGCATTGTGTTACCACTAGACCACAATTCTAGTTGGCATATGCTCATTTTACTCTCCATCATATGGATTTTATGTCATTAAAATGTATTGGTGCTCTTAATATCTTCACCTTTCTAAATAGCTAAGCCAGTACATTGTTCTTTGAATTTGTTTACAGCTTGCTTCCTTGATATTAGTTGGGTATTCTCAAGAGCCAAATGAAAAGAAAGTGTGCTTAAATGTCATGGGCACCCCAGCAGCTGCCGCAATGCAGTGAAGAAATGTAAGGAAATTGAATTAACATTTCCATCATTTTACATGCAGCTCCATTTATGGCAAAAGAAAGGTGACTGCATATCCATATTTTAAATTAAAGTATTGAACAGATATATTACAACTTCATTGTATGGTGTTCTAATAACCCTGGTGTCTAATCATTTTTAAAGGTACAATTACTTTTTATATACTACTGTGTTACACACAAAATTAAGACAAGCAACAGAGGAATAAGGTGTATTTTTAAAGTACTAACTAATGTCACATGAACAATGATTGCAAACCAAGATAGCCCAAACTTTAAAAAAATATCCAAATCTTCAGCTTTCTCTGGTCTGTACAAATAAAAGTGGAACCGAGGGAACTAATAAAATCCATCTAGTTCTTAATGTTAAAAATAATCTTCTGTCAGGGACTATTCTTCTGTTGTATCAGCACTACTTTTAGTGTTGGAGTCTTAAAAATATCTAAGCATTTCTATGTCTGTGTCACCTAAGTATTGTACTTTGTTAATAAATTTAATAGAGCTCTAAGCATGATAATTTTATTATGGCTACCGTAAAGCTCTCCCACAAAATCTGGGGAGTAAAATTAATTGACCCTCTGTCTAGAATTGTTCTTCAGATCTTTCTTTTGGAACGGAGGGTCTTGTGTGCTATTATGCAGCAACTACAAAACAACCATGACATTAGATCTAGTCAGCATGGATTTTGGAAAGGCAGGTCCTGCCTGACTAACCTGATCTCCTTTTACGATCCAGTGACTCGACTAGTTGATGACAAAAAGGCTGTGGATGTTGTGTGTTTGCCCCTTAGCAAAGACTTTGACACGGTTTCCCACAATAAGCTTCAGGAAAAACTTGTAAAGCACGGGCTGGAAGGGCTAGTTTGTGATGATCCTGGGTTCCTTCCGGCTCGGAGTGACCTGCTAGACTGTGAGGGAACTAGGTTTGTGCTACCGTTCTGGGATGTGCTTTCGGTCTCTGTACCGGTGTTAGATGGTGAGTTGGACTAGATGATCCTTGTGGGTCCCTTCCAACTCATAATATTCTGTGATTCTATGATTCTGTTATAAAGGATAATGGTTGTAAATAGCTGGAAGATTCAACTGTCACTTTGGGTAGATTCTCTAAATGTATTTGTTGAGTGCATTATGAATTCATGCTACCTAATGTACTGTAGATCAGTCAACAAGATATTTGGTTATATTGTCTATATCAATAATGATGCCACCATATGTGACATCTGAATGATGTCTGATACACTTCCTGTAGAAATTCAAGAAAAAAGGCTATCGACAATCATAGGAGATAAAATACGATTTTTAAAATATTGTTTTTAGGAAACAGGACTTGAAGATTTAGAAGTGTGAAAGTAGAATAATATTTTTAAATGTTTTTCTTTATAAATTTAGATAATCTGTGAGGTTATGCAAACTAGACAACAGCACTGAATTTGTAAGAAATTTTTTCTTCAATAGCTTTCAAAACACTGTCCCACAAATATGAATGCATCTCGTAAACCTGTAAAGAAGGTTCAAGTAACTGTGACAGTGGGACTGAATTCTGCGGTGCTTCAGGACAGATGTAACACAATCATGGCAGGGACTGAGGAATCCTTAAACTAGATCCATATTTTCATAAGTCTCTGAAAGACCTTTTGCCCTTATTCTCAAATACAGAACTTAATAGCAAGGAGTTTAGAATTATATAGAAGTCAGCTTTACAAATAAAATATTTTCCAATATTTTCTTTCTTTCTATTCCACACTTAAAAGTGTCCAGGGAGCTCACAGCATCATTTTGTGTTTCAAAGATTTTAACATACTTACAGAAAAATGTAGATCTCAGAAAATTTCTTGCAGGTGTTAAGGAATGGATAGAATATACCTGAGGGGAGGTTGCCACCAGGTGAGTGAGGATCTCTTCTCTCAGGCTGTCAACACCAGAATGAGAGGACATGGCCTTAAGCTATGTCAGGGGAGGTTTAGACTGAATGTTAGGAAGAGGTTTTTCACAGATAGAATGATCTCTCATGGGAATAGTCTGCCCAGGGAGGTGATGGAGTCCCCATCCCTGGAGGTGTTTAAGAGAAGACTCGATGAGGAGCTCAGTGACATGGTCTAGCTGGTGGGGAGTTGGACTAGATGATCCTGTGGGTCCCTTCCATCTCGGAATGACCTGTGAACCTGTGAACCTGTGAATATATCTCTGTGTTTTTTCATTAGGGCTTTTCATCAGACTTCATCCTTTCATCTGGAAATTACGTTTCCTAATAATTATGGTTGCATCATTTATAGAAAAAAGAGATAGTTATACATATCCGCTGAAATTTCAGGATTTTTTTACTGGTAATCCACCCTTTGTAGCATGAAAATGGAGATAAATACGTTATCAGTTATGATATAAGCTACCAAAATACTTGAAATAGAGATTTTTTTTAGAGAAAATATGTTAACAGACTGAAAAATAAGTTCACTTCACTCTGAATTTTGAAAAGAATTTTCCATATGAAATAATAATTCATTGGGAACATATTAATAAAATGATTATTCAAATATTTTTAAACTATTTTATAGTATGAAATTAAAATCTCAGGAGGAAAAAAAAGGGATCTAAGGTCCACTGAAATAAGGTCATGCTTGATCCTGGGAATGTGCTTGGGGTATCCATCAATTTCAGTCTTGCAGTCAGCTGGAGAAGTCAACTGTATGCTGTTTCTTAGAATAAGTCTGCTGGGTTGACTGAATTCATGGCACACTGAGTCAGAAGTAGCTCTTTCTCTTGCTCTCAAAAGGACAGTTTAGAATTTTGGTAAACATTTTCTACCTAATACAATAAGAAAATATGAATCCAAATACTTAATTGAAATTGTATGAATAATGTATAAACTTAGTTGCCTAAAGTGGCTAATATGCATAATGAGCAGCAAGCTCTTTTTTTCCAGGACCACTTAATAGAATATTTTTGCTTATTCACAAACTATATGGTAAGAAGAGTGTATTTTTTTCCATTTATTTTATCTTCAACCAAGTGAGAATTTAAGTCTTACTTTGTTTTTTTAATCAGCTGAAAAGATATGCAGCCATTTTATACTCTTATTCTCTGAGAAGCACCAGAAAGAAAGCAGTAGGTAAGGTCTTTGTTTAATATATGGCTATGGAACATCAAATGTCTGTTTAATTTCTGTATTTGAACAATATCATAATGTCTATTACTCATTAAAATTATAATATTGCAGGAAAAATTACTTCACTTAAGTTTTTAATAATACATTTGTAAATATGGATATTTTATGGTATCACTTAAATTATTCTGAATTATCCAAAAGGCTCCAGGCTGTGTTGTAGTATTATCTAAAATTAAAATATCTGAAAAGTTTCCAACTTACAAATATACAAGAATGTTGAAATGTCTTCTTCTCCCTTTATGTCTAAAGGAAACTTGGATATTTTTATGTCTTATGCAAGCCATTCTAGTTCCTAAGTGATCATATTTTCCAGAGAAATGTTTTTAAATTTAAATCTGTCAACCATAACCTCTCTTAGCAGCAATTAAAACTATCTATTTCCTCTAGAAGTATGAAATGCACTAAAATTCACGTAACTGTGCTTAGTGGGATAGTTTGTAAAAAGTTAGACAAGACTCAGAAGAGTATTAAATTTCTGTTGTGGTGTCTGACTAGGTGGAACTCTCTGTTCTCCAAGAAATTGCACTCCGCAGCAAAGAAGAGACAATATCAACAAATAATAGAAGCTGGAGAGAGGAACTGAGTGCTGTTTGGAGAGCACTTCGTGAGGAGAAGGGAGGGCAACACTAGACAAAAGAGGCTAGATTAAAGATGGTACTAAGTGTTTCCATACCTCAACATGCAGGGGGTTTTGGGAGTAGGAAAAAAAATTAAGGAAAAGTGCCTTTGTTAATGATTTCTTTATTACCATACAAATTACAGAATCACTCACCAACTCAGCTGAATTGCCATTTCAGCTCTGCTGCAGGGGAGATCTGCAAACATGAGTTGGTTGTCATTCTTAGTGGAACAATATCTGAGTGGGAATTGGGGTGTCAACACTCAGGATCTTCTTGCATTTGCATCCCCACAAGTCACTGAAGTACCACATGAGTACCATAAAAACTTGCCTTGCTAACGTCTTGTTTTGGAAGAAAACTTCGAGTTAGAAGGAAAAAAATCATTAAAGACATTTTGCTGCTGTTTGTCCTCAAGATGATTTTACCCCTGTGAAAGAAAATAAATCAGGGTGATAAATTCTTTGTCCTACATCTTCAAAGGTGAGAGTCTGTATCATACCAAATTAAGAAATACATTATAATCTCTTAATCTGAAGGCAGAATACCTAGTTAACATAATATGCTAACCAGGGATACCATGGGGAACCCATCAAAGTTTCCATCTACTTTATGTAAAGCGAAGAAAAAGTAATTTGCCTCAGTGGCCAGTGCTCAAAATTATAAATAAATAAAAAAGAAAAAAAACACAGAAAAAAGATGAAATAGTAGTACTTCAAATCAGAAGAAACAAAGAAGACTGAAAATAACTTGAGGCTGCCTAAGGCAACAATTAAAAACAATCAAAGAGAAAAATTTTGTGAAAAGGCGGAGTATAACTCTAATTCACCAAGATAAATAGCTAAATTTCTGTCATTGCAAAGGCAAACATCAGAATACAGTCTATATTTTGAAAATTCTTTGAGATTTTACTTTTAAATTAGTCAATTTTTTTGAAACATAGAAGAGTGTAAAAATCACGCGTGATATGTATCATACCACTGTAAAATTTATTAAGACTGCAAGACTAAGATCGGTTCAGAAAATACCAGCAAGGAAATTAAATAGAGCAAGAAAATATTACTTTTACTTAATAAACAGATGTATATTTCTTGAGACTTTTTGTAATTTGAAGCTCTTAACTACTCTGTATAGACAGGTCATGAACTCTTACCTTGTAATCTGTATAATTCAATTATTACTAAACAAGGTAAAAAAAATCAGTAGAGATGTGCGGAAAATTTTTTGCCTGTCACACTAATTTTTCTGTGCTTTAAAACTATTGTTATTTTTTTCTAGTGGAAAAATTACTGGGTTTGTGAAGAATTGTAATTCTATGTCTACTTATGAATTAGAAGGTTAAACTCTTAGAACTATTTAACATATAAAATATGTCAGCTGTTTCAAAAGGCCTTAATGAATGGCAGTATAACTAAGAATGTGCAACAAGTAAAAGGGAAAATAACAGCTGCTTTTTTAAAAAGTTAGTAAAAAGGAGAATTTGCAAATTCCTTTCAAATAACACACTCCAGTGAAAACATAATTTCATCTTCATTAGTCAAGATAACGGGTAGTTTGCTTAAAACTGGATGGTAGAATGGAGAGAAGTGGGTAGAAATTCTAAATAACTATTTACCATTCAAGAAATAGGATTTTTAGATCTCATTTTGAGACTCTAAGACTAAAAAATGTAACTAACTAGTCCCATTCAAAGAAGTCTTTGGTGTCCAATTACACTTTCAAAGGGGGAAGTTTTATTGAAGTTATTGATTCTACATATAGGTCCATGTCCCTATATGCATAAACTGAGTTTTTCCATTTCCATTTCCATTTACAGAGATCTATCCATTAAAATAAAGCTTTGGTCATACTCTTACTATGATTATTATTCCTTTTTCTTGGTTTTTATAGAGTTCTAGGAAAAAAAATGCAGTTCAAAATGTTTCTAGTGAAATCTATTGATAACATTTTGAATTCCAAAATTTTCATTAGAGGAAATGCAATGAAATTAAAACATTTAGTATGTTTGAATAAAGGTAGTATTTTATTTAAAATAAAATACTTCAGAAACCACTTTCTTCTGAATACAAGACAAAAAGCTGTGCTCTGGGAGAAAGCAGCTTTATTTCCCTTTTCCTGGAGAATATTTGGCATATCTATTCAATTCCTAATACCTGCCAAGCTATGAGTCTGTGTATTATGGTGTGAGATTTCATACATTGTCACAGAAATACAGGTTCTGCTACTCAAAACTCACTGGAAAACTCTACCTCTATGTGGACAAACAATCATCTACAAAGGGACTGTGCCTTTGTGAATATAATTCTGTAATTAAGTCTCCCCTCCTGTAAATCTTGATTACTTAAAACACTTCTGAAAAAGGATGAAGATAGACAGAAAAAAGGAGAGAAAAATCATTGTACAGTCTTGAAAAATAGTCAGAAAGAAGAGCTGAAACAAGGATAGCAACCTGCTCACATTGCACTGATACTTATTTTTCTTCTAAAACGTTCAGTACTTTGTGGATTTCCATCATAAGCAGATTGAAACTCCAGCTCTGATTTCTCCAGGAACATGTGAAATGGTATTGTTAGCCAACGCAGAAAACAGCTCTAAAACCAATCTTTTGAATTTGTTATATATGCAGTAAAATGTTAGTTTTATTCTATTGTGATTTATAAGGGGCATTTAAAAAAAAAAAAACTGTGCCATAATGAGAAAAATTTTACTTAGATTTTGGTTATTCCTCTTGGAGTAGCTCCAAGAGAAAATATAATGGTAAACAAAGGCTAAACAAAACTACTCTCTCATTATATCGTACGACCAGGAGTGATTTAGAGATAAGCAATTACATCATTCTAACCTAATTGAACACCATACTGCTAGATGGAATAAAGATATGGTTTAAACATGTGAATGCCACAAGTGCAAGTACTTCTTTCGAGTTAAGGTAACACAGTAAGCCCCTTTTAGACAGCAAACAATTCTTCTGTAGATCCAGTATACAGTTTTCAAACCTACAACACCAGCAGCTGAACAAAATTTAGATGGATGTGGTTAGCATCTGAGGGTTAATAGTCTTAATTGTCCTGAAAAATGTAGGGGTTCTCCATTCTTTTTTTCATACTTTCATTTCAAATGTTCATGGAGTCATGTACTTGGAACAGCAAAAATATCCCACAGAGGATTTGGAAAATATCCTCAGTGGTATGCTTTAACTTTTATTTAGCCCTGAGCTGGTCAGGCAGTTGAACTGGGTGATCATTGTAGGTTCCCTCCAACTGAAATATTCTATTCTATTCTATTCTATTCTATTCTATTCTATTCTATTCTATTCTATTCTATTCTATTCTATTCTATTCTATTCTATTCTATTCTACTTATGTCCCTTGATGATAAGAAAATTCCAACCGTTGAACAAACCTCATTTTATGTCTCTGTCTTATTGACTACCTATTAATGTGTCATTTTTTTTTCCATACAGTAAAACCTAATAACAGATACTATGATATGTCTGAGGAAAATAAGTTCTGGAGAGACACTCAGGCTTTTGTAGATCTTCAGATAGCTTAAGGTCCCTTGGGTTTTCTCTTTTCCAAAACCTGACCTGTAAACACACTATTCCAACCCTGTCTGAGCTGACACATTGTTTTTTGTAGTTATCATGGACATACTTTATGACACATTAGAGAAAATGTGGAGTTTATTCAGTCAAGAGGATTCGCCTATTCTATTCACATCATCACTGTGTCAGTGCAATGAAGGCATGGTGCTCTATGAAAAGGAGTGGTTTAGGTCAGAAAAAGGCTGGAAAAAAATCCAACCTAGTATAGTGATGAATTTCCCCAACTCTTATGTGGCAGACTGGTGGATTAATTCCAACCAGGGAGGCAGTGGTGCCATTTAAGAGATGAACTTGATGATCCTTGTGGGTGCCTTCCGACTCAGAATATTCTGTGATTCCTTGAACTGCCCCACAAAGTCTGCACTGAAATATGGCCTTGAGGTCATAAGGAAAGTCTGCAGAGCCAGCACAGCCAGGTTCCCTCACCCTCATAGTGATACTTGGTCTTTGAGCTTGCATGCTTAGTTTCTTTCTGAAAGTAAGGGTGAATGATAAGGACAAAGGGTCAACAAGTCAGTATTATCTCACATACCACCAAAGATGCTTCTGAACCTGGCATCTGTGAAATGTTCTCATTTTCTGTCATTTACACACAACATGTATCCCAAGAACTCCGCAGTCATAGAGGAAAACTGCGGTAGAAATAGAAAAGGATTGCAGTATTTTCAGGTGAATAGTTTGTACCTGGTTCACAGGTTGACAGGTTATGCTGAGTTGGAAGGGACTCACAGGATCATCCAGTCCAACTCCCAAGCGAATGCCCACCCAGGGATCAGGCCCACAAGCATGGAACCATGGGCTCCACGCTCCATACATCCAAGTCTCCCACAATCTAGTCCATGTCACTGAGCACATCATCAAGTCTTCTCTTAAACACCTCCAGGGATGGCACCTCCACCCCCTCCCAGACCAGATCATTTGAATGAGAGATCACTCTCTCTGTGAAAAATCTCTTCCTAATATTCAGTCTAAACCTCCCCTGGCATAGCTTAAGGCCAGGTCCTCTTGTTCTGGTGTCATCAGCCTGAGATAGAGAGGGGCAACCGCCCCTCAGGTAGTTGTAAACAGCAATCAGGTCACCTCTGAGCCTCCTCTTCTCCAGGTTGAACAACCCCAGTTCCCATAGCC
>WEKX01005396.1:100867-118581 GCA_013390025.1 Pitta sordida | reverse complement strand
TTCAAAAATGCTCTCTCTCAGCATCTAGAGCTTAGTTTTGAAATTGGACTGACAGCAACACAGATGGACTGCAGACAGTTCAAGCAAACCCTTTTAAGACTACAACTCTCCAAATAGCCTGGAGCAAAAGTAAGCCTGTCTAACAAACTCAGACATTACTGTTGGCTGACAGAGATGTAAGCACGAAAGGAGAGTGAAACCAAAGACCTTACCACACCTTTATCTTGGTTTTGCAGAAGTTTGACCATCTCTAGTAGCCCAAGCAGCATCTCAAAGAGTTTAATTACACAACATTTCTAGAAATTGTTGGCAAGATAGAAGTGATGTGCAGAAATACACTAATTCACACTGAACAAATGAACAAGCCACCTCAACAGCTCTGTTTCATTGTCAGTACAGCTGTGTTTGTCCGGGAATATCCCAGCATAAACACAGTCAGAAATATTGTTAACTGAAGAGGCTTGGATAGCCCCTTACTATGTTGTTTTGCCCTATGCAGACATACCCAGAAGTTAAAAAAGCTTTCCATATTGGAAAAAAAAAAATCAGCCTACAGACCCTTTGCTTCCTACCTTTGAATCTTTACTCTGTGAAAAATAGGGATTTTAAAAGTGTGAGCAAATTTTACAACACAATTAAATTGCATTTGTCTGTTGATTCCTATAATACAATACCTCATTTTCAAAATTATATTCTTCATCATATGTCAGCTTCTTCATAACAGCCAACATGATTGCCTAAGACAAAAACAGAACTGTAAGCACAGAAGCAGACAAGTTTAAGAACAGTTAAAATCACTACAGTAAAGAAAACATGAAAGTAAGCATTACATGTTTACGAATACTTCCGATCTCATTTGAACTATTATTTTCAGAGGTTTAGCAGAAGTTAACAGTCCAGATCAAAACAGATGGATTATATCCAAACAATACACAGATGCTATTCCAGATACACAGCAGAGATGACTTGGTGCTCTCGGTCTCTGACAGTATTCTCTGGCTTTATTTCCTGCTTGTAATCTGTGCTATTCAATTCACATTGAAAACAATCAAGATGTCTGAACTAGGCAGAAGAAGCCAAACATTTTATTCATGGTACTATTTTGAAGGGATGGGTCAGCTTAACTGTAACATCAATTTCTCTAATAGCTCACAGTCATTGGGATGGGTGAGAAACATCATCTCTATTGCTAGCTTTAATATTGCTGTTTCAATGTTGCGTCAAGAAAACAGGGCACTCCACACTAGTAGCTGTAACTACTAGCTGTAGCATGTAGCAAATACTTCCAGCTGAAGTCTTTTACTCCAACCATTATCATCAATAAAATACTCATTTATAAAATATAAATATATTTGCTTTGCTGTCCTTAATCCTGCAGGACGAAGTTGCACAAAGATTCAATTACACCTGTACACTCCTTTATATATTAACCACTAAGTCTGGGACTAGGACTGGATCCAGCCACACTTCGACTCCTCTCTGAGAAGGAGTTCAGAAAGCAAGGGGGTCCTTTCTGCACCCCATGACGCAATGGGAGGGTCTCTAATACACCTTATCCACAGCTTTCATTCTCCTGAAGTGCAATTCCACCTTAGTAGGACATCTTAAAGCAACAATAAAGGCTTGATCTTAGCTCTATTTAAGTCTGAAACTCTAAATATGTCACTTGGATCTTACTCAGCATTTATTAGTTCAGGTTTTCATAATTCTGATTTAATGTTTAAAATACATGGAGTATTCAATTCCATTCCTGCTTGACAAGATGGATAGAAATTGGACTAACACAATAAGACAAAGCAAGTATACAAAAGTCTATTTTATTTTAATTCTAGGGAACCTACAAAAACTTGTATGAAGTCTAAAATATGCCAAATGGACAGAAAGCTATTCTGAATAATTAAAACTGCGCCACAGTTACACCACTTTTATATTTATAACAACAATACAGTGTTAGAAGTCAAGAGAATATGAAATAGCAACAGGTAATAGGGCAAACCAAATCTATATACCTATTACAAGGAATGGCTTCACTGAATAGTAGAGAAGACTCAGCAGACTTTTAACAGGTATTTAATCAGCATTATAGAACATCTCATGCTTCTATCTACTACCAGGTGAAAACACAAACTTGTGTCCTTTTTTTTCATATTGGTTACATTTAATAGGCAACAGATTTTATTATAACTATACCAAATGAAAACCCTGATTAGCAAGAACTCGATTAGCATTTTGTGATTCTTTTCCATTACAGAAGGGTCCTGACTGTGGATAGCCATGAATTTCAGAACAAAGCACATTATTTCCCATTATTTAGTCTGAGTTGGATGAAAGAAAAAAAAATTTATGATTGCTTCTCAGTCTAACATAAATCCTCAAGAAGCACTCAGTAAAATTAAGAAACAGTTGCAACATGAGGATCTCCAGTATGAAAGCAATTTTAGCAAAACAACATACTTTGGGAAAGTAACACATTCAAACTTTTAGTATCTTAAGTGCACTGCAGTAGTTTGATCTAGTTATAAGAACAAAAAGCAGTAAAAAAAAAGATTCAGTGATAGTATCCAAGTTCTTTTATTGTGTTAATTGATCCAATTTAAACAGACATTAGGTGAATCATTAGATCAAGATAATCTGTATCACAGTTATCCAAATTCAACTTTTCATGCTTCCAAAACTGGACAAACTTTACTTATTAAACTTAATCCTTTATACATAAACTTAACTTTATCTAATCTCAAGCATATAAACTTGACCTTCATGTATATTTAATGTCATGTTTCATATACAACTCCTCATAATTACAACTGTAATAGCTGAATTGCTACTTCTTCCATAACTTTTATGATCAAGGGTTTGTTTTTCACAGAAGAGAATCAGTTAGGGTGGAAAAGACCTCTGGGACTTTTGACCCCACACCACCTTGTCAACTACACCACGGCAGTCAGTGCCACATCCAGTCTTTCCTTAAAACACCTCCAGGGACAGTGACTCCACCAACTCCCTGGGCAGCCCATTCCAATGCCTCAAAATTATTTTATGACAACCTTTCCTAGACTTCTTCCAATCCTTTGGAATTAGGGCAGGTTTTAATAGGAATACAAAACTTCAAGCAAACAACTCTTCCATATTTATTTAAGAATATGCTGTGAACTGTACAGCCTGTACAGGAGCTTAACAACGTATGCTTAAGAGCTGTTTGGGAAGACCAGCACTAAAATTGTTTTCATCTTTATACACAATTCTTATATACTTACGTACGTAAGTCTACTATTTAAAAAACAAATGTAGTTACTTGGCAGAAAATGGAACACACTGTCCTTGCTTTTAAGTCTTCCTTTTTAATTAGTGTCACACATACATTTTGAGGCATACAAATGAAACATGATTTGTTCCAGTGAAATATTCTGGTCCAAGGTAGAATCTGTAGTAGAAAGAAATGACTTACCTCTACATTAGCTTTTTGTTGTTCTGAAAGTGCAGAGAGCTGTAAAATAAAATTCAAGGGTTATTTTTTGTATGCAAACTCCTTTATTACTGTCTAATAGGAAAAGACAGGCTTGCTTTTTTAACAGCCGTACGATTTGCAAGCCTTCTTTCCACTTAACACAAGATTCAATGGAATTTCTTCAGATCTCTAAACAACACTACAGAAATCGCATGACCACGAGCATTAAAGATACTGAATGCTATTAGTCAAAAAACTTGTTTTGTAACTCAGTTTGCACATACTGTGAGATCCATATATTCACATAAAAATCCAATTAAATCATGTAGAAATTGGTGTTAAATTGAAGCCAGACATATTTACTTGTTTCAGGATGTGAAGGTAGTCGTAACAAAAGCCAATGATGTTAGAGGAGATGTCGTCATCTTCATGAACTAGCAGTTGCAACATTAGGGCCACTTTTGCTTCAATAGCTTGTAGAGTGTCTTGAGCACTCTTCATATCACCATTTTTTATCAGTTTTGTCCAACTAGCTATTAATGCTTGCCCCATCCCATTGACCAGCTTAGAAAATCTGGCCAGAAAATCCACATCATCTTCCTGCAAGAAAAGATACAAAATTAAAAATACAAGCAGAGCTTATGTTTAAATGGCATGAGCTTACGACTGTACTATCCATATCTAACATGCAGAAGTAAAACCAACATTTGTCTCCTAGATGGAAAGTACAGTTGCCTGCTTGCTTTTCCCCAGGAATGGAGAGACCAAAAACATCAAAGCAATGCCACACTTGGCTGTCCTCAACAGTAACTTGCTTCAGCTCTTCATATTTGCTGGTGTCAATTTTCACTTCACAGCAAGAAGCAGGTTCAAAATAAAAGCAGCAGCACATACCTGCCATAAATTTTAGGCTCTGTAAGAGGAGAATCTTTTTGTGGGAATACTTCCAAGAATTAACAGCTGTAACTCACTTCAGAAATATGATAACAAGTAACTCAGTACTGCCTGTGAGTTAATATCAAATATTTATGCTTTGCTTTTGCAGAAATACATTGACTAGAATTGAGAAATACCCCTAGACCAGACACTTTAAACAAACGACTTGCCCCCTGTTGTCTGTGTTTAGTTTGCTAACTCTGCAAAAACTAAAGAATAACAAGTCTACCTCAGAAAGACTGAGCTAAGACTTTTTTAGAGGAGCACCTTCTGAATTGATGGATGCACATGTTCTGCAGTTGAGTAGAAATACAAATTTGACAAAAGACTTCAAAATTAAGAGATAACTACCCTGCACTCTAAGGACTAGAGTTTCACAAGGACTGGTTGCTTTTCCTCCATGCTATTCCTTAAACACTGCAACTGCCAGGGAATGCCTTTATTTAGGAGGTATATTCTTTCAGCTTATACATATAAGCACTTCAAGCCTCACATTTGGTGGTGCAGACATGAAAAACAGCATATGTGTCCTTAAGAAAGCTCTTTCCTCAAACTAATTGTGCATAGCTGACCTAATCTCTCACTCTAAAAAACTCTACCTTGGCTACAATACCTACTACAGAATCACTCAGGAGGGAAGATTTGAGAAAAGCAAACAAAAGCAGCATTAACAGCACAATGTGCTTTAGGAGAGGAATACAGCAATTACATAATACCTTGCTTCTAAAATGAAATAAGTGTGTTTAAATTAATAATGAACATTAATAACAGTAAGTTTAAGAAAACTGAGAAGTGTTTAGCTTTGATGCAGAAACACAAGTACTTCCCCCTAATCTCTAGACTGCTTTATAGTTTTCTGTGCATCTGTTTATTTAAGAACTTTTGGAAACCTACAATTCATTCCTATTGTTAAAAATCAATACACAAACCTGTTCAATACTGAAGAGGCCAGCAGACTGCAATACTTGACATAAAGACTCAACTAATTTTGTTTTATCAATTGGGTCCATTCCCTTATTTACAATTTCAAACAAACAATCACAGGCTTCTTCCCGGAGAACTTCCACAGACATGTGACCTAGCAGCATATTTATAAACCTTCAGAGAAAAAAGAAGGTGAGTTTCATATGTGCAAAATAGCATTGCATAGAAGCATTACATTATTTGTGCTTCTTTTATAAAACAGTTTTAAAGTCTGTTGTACTGATCAAACCCTGTATTTTATACATTTTAAGGAGAGATCAGCACACTGAGTAGTGTTTAGTTCTTAGATTGGCTCAGCTTACAAAGACAATCATCCTACTAAAGTTACTAAACCAGCAAATATTTTAGATATAAAGTCCCTCTTCAAAGAGGAGCTCCAATTCTGTTCCATAGAAATACACTCAGCACATTATCACAGTTATTTTTGCCAACATTTTCCATCAAAACCCCCTTACCTTTCATTGGCTATCAGGCTCAAATCTATCCAGGACACATAAGCTCCAACTACTTCAAGGCACTGGCATGTCAGCTCTGAGTTATTATACTGATAATTTTGTAAGATTTGGTACCACGATTCCACCAAACTTGGAATGCATTGTTCCCTCATAGTATCTTTTAATAAGGTGTTCCTGCGAGCCTCCTATCAACACAGAAAAAGGATAAATCAGTCTTGTCACAGATTAGCATCTTGTTTTATTAGCAACATTTTCGTATCTACTACTAATCAACATTTGTCCTAGCAAGATATGAAAGCGAAATCACAAGATTAGAGAGAATGCTTTTTTCTTTTCCAAGAAATAAAACAAACATATCATAGGTTTGGGGTTTTTTACCACAATGGCCAAACACTGAAAATAAGGTAAATGGAGGGGAGAAGTCTTCTAGATCACTAAATGGACTTTTGACATTAGGACTCCTTAAAACATAGAGTAGAAGAAATTAACATTTTAAAATTGGCCAATTTAGTATTGGCTAACTCAGTCCATTAGTTTTGTTTGCTAGCTTTTCAAGCAAAAAATACATTAGCTGAAAAGTATGAAACTATAAAAGGCATTAAACAACAAACAGCTTGGGATTTAAACCACCCATCGTCTCTAAGGAAGAGCTGTCACAGAATAAGATCTTATCTGCAAACCTTCTGCTCGAGTAAGAGAGCTTTTTGGAAATAAAGAACAACTGTTAATGGAAAATAATAACTTGCCTCTGATGTATGAACAACATCCCGGTCTACCAGCTCAGCATCAACAGCCATCAGGATTCTGAGGTACATATCCACACCTCGTGGATTAAGGTCAACTACTGATAGAATGTCAAAAAAAAATTTGGGCCATTTTGTGAGATATTCAGTAACAAAAAGTAATGCAAAGACTTGTGCTGCTTTGTTGCGAATAAAGGTCTTCTCAGGCTGGGGATTCAGCATCTGGTGGAAACAAGACATTTTATTTCCATATTAAATTACACTATATTAGAGAAGAGAATGGCATGATCGTTGATATCTCTATAGTTATTAAGTACTACCTCTCTTCCTGGTTCAGATCAATAAAGAGCTTTACTTTTCCAAGGATTTTGAAGAAAATTTGCCTAAATCATCAGGCAACAGGGAAAACATTCTCTCAGGGTGATACAGTTCTAAGCCCTTCATTCAGTACCAAGACATTAAGTGCACTATTCAAAGACTAAAAGGTCATTTGTCAGCATGCTGAAAGGAGTAAACAACAACTTCCAGAAAACAAGTTACAGTCGTCTGGTAGCTAACTTGGTGCCTGTATTAGATAGTAGCTTTAAGAATAGTACAGGAAGTTCCTAAATCTGAGATTATAAGGGAAAAAAATCTGATTACCAACCTCCACCCCTTTGCTTCCCCTTTTATAAACTCCTAAATGGAACAGTTTGTCATAAAGGGAAAAGAAATTTAATCCACTTAAAAATGAACTCTTCTTTTAAAAGTTGTACTATATTCCATTTCCTATTGTAAAATTTTCAACACAGCAACTATGTTAATCTCCAGAGCAGAAGTGGAATGACAACTAGATAATGGCAGGTATAGGCAAAGACCTGTACAAGTCCACTTGACAGTTCTGCTGACTGCAAACTCCTGGGTTGAACTGGTATTACAAGTTCAGCTACATTAACTAATTCCACAAGAAAGAGTAGCTCATACTCTGCCACAGTACTAAGAGAGGAAAGATGTTGTTAACTCAAACATCTGACAGCACTCTAAGTAGAGAGGAGTTTGCTCAGAAGAGTCTTAGAAACTCTCCTTCAGACACTCTGGAACAACAGGAATCTGTATTCTCTCTCTCTTACAGGAAATTTTTAAGACAGTAATCCCTCGAACATTGCAGGGGTCTGCGTTAGGGTTACCACTGGCTGAGTAGGGTTACAGAGCTGGCGCTGCCACTGCCAGTGGACACAGAATATATGCAGGGGTTCACTGTATAACTGTTCCTTCCTTCTTCTATATTTTCTGACTGAAAGCCCCATTGATTCAAAAGTATAGTAAAGTAAATAAAGAGGTTTTTTCCCTTTTCATTCCAGGAAGGTTCCCATTTTCCCTGGAAAGCATTGTTCTAAGCTAGGACAAGCAGATAAAGCCGAGGGCAGGGAGGGGAAACCAGCAAATGATGAACTGCAAAGTAGAGAGGGATTACTGTACTCCTTATTTCCCACAAACTGACGAAGGCACAATCATTATCTGATGCAGAGTTTTATATTTAGTGATTAAGCTCAAGCACAGACTTCTTTACAAGATTTGGTTTCAAGAATTTCTCACAAACCTTTAACCATCAGACGCCAAACATCTTCAGGTATCCACCTTTAAACTCAAATAACAGATTACACATTAGCCCACACTCAAAGCCTTATGCTAGGCCTAACTAAAAGCCTACTACATAAAACTGCTGTGAAACTCATACTCACCTGTGCCTGCAGCCATGTTATGAGCGTTTCCCTAATTAGCTGCTGCTGGACTTCAGTAAGTTCAGAGTATCTGAAAAAAAATTATTGAGATCAAAATACAACTAACTGCTTCATGACAAGTGACAACTCTCAGTAAGGCAAAAACTCTTAATATGGCATATAATGCTGCACACTAATATAAATAGAAGGTTCCTAGAAAAGGAATTTACAAACCTATATGCATGTTAAAATTTTGAATCAAAGACAAAAATAAGGAAAAAATTGCCCATATTAATGGATTACACTTTGAGGAACTACTGCCTCCTATATTGGAGTACGAGCTTGAAACTTTACAGGAAGGGCGCTCTTTCAGCACTTACTCACTGTAAGAGACATCTGTATATGCCCAAACTTGTTTAGTACATGCTGAAGACTGTCACTTCACTGTGCTTCACTGATTGCCCCACAGTGTATTTATTATCAGAGATATGTCCAAAAACCCAAGCAAACAAATAAATTCTGCTTTATGTCTTACACATAGTCCTGGAAAATCCTGACATACCCAGCCCACCTCAAATATTAATCATAAACCACCTTTGCAGGACAAGCGAAGCTGAGAACTCTCTCTTTGCCCTTGAGGTAACTATAGGTCTGTACAGTCCTTAACAGGAATGACTGCTGAATGGGTCTCCACTGTGCCTGTCACAGCTCACTATTCATTACAGGGAAGAAAAAAAGCAAACCCACAGAAAATAAGCAGCAGAAAAACGAGAGAAAACATATTGCAGAAGGCAAATTATGAGAATGGAACAAGCAGAAAAAGGTGGACAGTGAGGCAACATCAGGTAAATAAAATCACATAAAATTCAGTCTTTAATATTCACACTCATACATAACTGTAAAGAGCAGTTACAAAACACATCTTATTCCTATCTAAACCTGACACACGTGCTTAGCATACTGCAACCAGTCACAATGATATTCCAAGATGCCATGGTGCTCAAGTTCAGTACCCAGACAAAAGGAGCCCAAAGAGAAAAATACAGTTCCATGCAATGATATCAATATTATTTCAAAGCAGTTTTCCCTAAAATTACAATTCTATGAAAACACCACTCAGTGAAAAGACTACTTTCTCTTAACATCTCTGCCATGGTGACTGAATGAATAAGGCTTTGTTTGAAGTCCAGGACTCTATACTGAGCAAGGCTGCTGCTTGCAGGACTCTCTTCTGCAAAAATCAGTGAGAGTACAGCATAAGGCTTGAAATTCCAGAAAGGAATGGCAAAATAAGTTTCAAGCAATCCTTGGCAACTGGGTCTGTGTTGGGCCATGCACGTGTTAGACCAGGGAAAAGCAGAGTGCGCTGCTCAAAACCTCTCCCAGGAAAATGAAAAGAAATACAAGAAAGTCCTCTGGACTAGATGACAGCCACCTCATCAACCACGAGAAGACAACAGATACCATTTTAAATTTATTTGCAAGCAGAATAAACAGGGAATATTAAATGGATGTATATGGGTGGTGTCAAGAAAGATTACTCACTTGAATTTAATTTGATGTTCCAGGACTTGAAAGCAGAAGAACTTGATATGATCATCACTAGAAAAGAAAATTCTGTTATGAGCAGCAATACAGTACACTTTTCTGTGAAGAAAAATATTACTTAAATACTAAAATTATATTGCCCCTTTGGCAAATCAAGCAAATGTGCACCAGAAAAAAAACATCTGCTGCTACTGTTACTTCAAAGCACAGATGACAAATACTTGAGTAGTTAATCTGGTAGAAAGGAGCAACTGTTAAACTAATATTTATGTTTGATATTACAGCCTTTTTTTCTGCAGCCACTTACTTGTTATGGACATACACAACTACAATACTGATTGTATCCTGCCTTTATACAAATATGCCAGGCTTCAACAGTATGTTTGAGGTGCACTAGTACACTAAGTGCAAGTTGTGCATGGCATTTTAAAAATCAAAGGTAAAGACAAACTAATGTATACGTTAGGAAGGGATATTCTGCATATAACTTATACAACTTTATCTTATCTAAAAATTGTATCATAATGTGTCTTTTAAAGATTACAAAATGCTGTTTTCTCATCTTGTAGGATTTTGCTAATTACTACACACTCTGCTGGAGCCACAAGTTTTGATAAATCATTTACAAAAAAGCATTCACACTATAAACTAGTGCTGTTATTCATGAGATATGCACCCCTCAATTTCCTTCCAACCTGAATTACAGTGACTCCCCGGTGCATTGCGACCTCTGCATTACGACCCCGCCCATTTGCGAGGAAAATTTCTGGCGATTTTGCTTCAGCCGTCTGCAAGGTCCCCGGGCTGACGCATGCGCGGTGCCTTTGCTCTGCCAAGGGGCAGTGCCACAGTGCCTGTGGGGCGGGACTCACCCTGCCCTGCGGGGAGGGGGCTGGCAATGGCGGCACCGTGCCCCCGTCCCTGACCTGGGAAAGTGCCCCACGAAAGTGAGGCAAGCAAGGAGGGGCAAGCGCTGTGTGCTGGGAGGGGGCAGCTGTCGCTGCGCCAGGAGGAGGCTTCTGTTCCCCTGCCCGCTGNCCCCTGCCTGCTGCCTCTCCCACGAAGTGTGGATGTTAAAGGGAAGGAAACTCCGATACTGACTCGACCCCCCCGCCCCGGGGACACCCCTTCCCTGCCGTAGAGGAATGGCGAGCATGCGTGGTGGCCCAGGTTTCTGAGCCCCCTCTGATTTAGAGGACCCCCCGCCTCCCCGAGAATCGGTGGGCTTCTCCGGGCTGCTGCGACCGCGTGCTCACAGCCCAAATCTCGCGCTGCGCCGCCCCCGCTGACCCCGCTGCTTGTGCCCAGGCGTCCCGGTGTGGTGTCCTGGCCCCACGCTGGCCCGCTTGGGGGGAGGTGGTCTCCTGAGTCAGAGGGGGCTCAGAAACAGTTCCCTTTGCTCCCCCGTGCTCAGAGAGCCTGAGGGGAGAAACAGAAAATCGTTCACAGCGCTCTGGAGTGCCGGGGGGGTGGAGCAATGGGCATGGCCTGCATGCATATTAACGACCTGCACTTCTTTGCCAGTTTGGCTTTTTGCGAGGCCCATGGCCTGACCCATTCCTTGCAAATGAGGGAGTATAACTGTATCCTGTGACACAGCAACAACCTGCATTTTTGATGTAAACACACAGCTCTGTGCAAAAATAATGGAGACTACACACCGTTTGCACCTTGAAAAACAGCATGGCCTACTCCATAGAATAGGAGCAAGAACTACTTATTACCTTACTGTATATAAAACCTACAGCCTCACAGTGGGCAATCTTCAGAACTCCTTCTCCTGATAAGACAGCACACTCTTTTCTCCCAGATTTCATGCAGCAGCAGTCTTTAGGCTACTCGATTAATATGGAGTTTGACATATATATTGTTCTTCCTTGAAAGGTATTATATAGAGGCCACAGATCAACTATGATACTAAAAATAGTATGAAGACTATATTAACTTCAACAATTTACAGTTTACCCATTATGCTGCACAGCTAAATCAGACTCACACTTATAACTAATGAAAACAAGAAATTATTAACTACATTACCTGTATATACTCTGAGCTAATGCTTCTGCACAGACTTGCCAAGCATCCTGAGATATCTTAAGCTGCTCAAAGTAGGCTAGTGCCTGCAAAAATTCATTTAAAATTTCATTTTAAAAAAGAACAAAGCATACAGTGAGTCGTCTCATTAACACTTGGCCTCATATGTACACAGCTCTCCTTCAAAAAACCAACACTATTTGGACATATTCAAGTTTTTATATGGCTCTTTAATTACTTTAATACAAGACATTTTTTCATCCAATATCATAAACACCCATTTCCACTTCACATTCAATACAAAGATTTTTGTTACTTAAATATAGAAGTCACAGAATCAGAAATGCTGACATGACATCAAATCTCCAGAGACAGACTTGATTATAAAAGCTTGTTCAAGGCTTTTCCATTTAGGTGGAAGTTCATATCCGATTTAAAGCCCCTTCCAAAGAAAAAGTGATTTAAATTTTTCATTGAAAACAACTACTTTTGTTGTACCACTCTGCCTGTATCCAACACCCCAAGCTCAAGAAACATTCAAACACTGACCACCTGGACAATCGTCAGTTTATGAACCCACTACACAAAAAACTTCCAGCCAAATTTTAGATGGTCAAGTTGCTTATGAGAATTTCTAAATAGCTTCTGACAAGTTAAGCTGATTTAACTGCTTTAAGGTTCAGTGTGGCCTACCATACAAAACAGGAAAGTAAGTTCTGCAACAAGAGATTAAATTAACAACATTATTTCAATTCTATGAATGCATGTATTTCAAGGGTTTGGCTGTTGGGTATTTTGGGGAGTTGCTTTTTGCATTAGTTCATAATGGTTTGCACGCACTAAAGTCACCCCCAAAGTAATTACTCAGAAAGAAGTTCTAAAATAAGAATTCACTTCCTGTAGTTACTGCTAGTGATTTTCTTCAACTGAACAGTTTTACTAGAAATGGTTTGATACTTCCCTTAAATGTATTACATCTTACACGATAACCAAAAAGGTAAGTCCCCTTCTGCTACGAAAAATTTCAAAACTGGGTAGACTGCATAGTTAAAAGGTCAATAAACACAAGCTTCAAATTTTAGTGATATTCTGCTAGCAGAACACTAAAGATTAATTATATCTGTCTTTTCAAAAAGGACAAATACCCAGAACCAACACATTTAACAGGCTGCTTAGCAATACTGGGCTGCACCAAACCACATACGTAACTTTCTTACACATTCCAGGATTTGTTTTATGAACACAAACCAATGGTATTAACATCCTCATTTCTGAAAAGAGGATAAAATAACCGGAGGTTATCTTGTAGACAGTTAAACCAACTTGGGAATCAGTAAGCAGAGATTACTGATTACTCAATAAATAATTACATAATTATTCAATTATTACTAATTACTCAATAAATAATTACACAAATAGTACTATATTTTTATAGGAGCATCTCTTACAAAGAAAGTAACGGTTGCCCATATACCATGATTACTTTCTTAACCTACTTTATGATAATACAAGCTTCACTACAGTTGAAGCCATACATTTTATTAAAAACACACTAAAGCTAGGCAATCCATTAAAATAAGGATTTTAAAAAAGACATCGAAGAATCAAAAGGGCAATTTCAAGCAACCTGTTTTCTGTAGATTCTTTTCATTCTATGAAAACCCACATAAGGAGCTGAGCAACAAGGGCAAAGAACTGAAGAGACTTAAAAAGTCAGAGTCCAGAAAAATTAATTCTAAGCATATCAAGTGTAATTTTACTGAATCACAGAATAGCCTGAGTTGGAAGGGACCCACAAGGATCATCGAGTCCAACTCTTAAACCACACCACTGCCTCCCTGTCGGGAATTGAACCCCCGGTCTCCCGCGTGAAAGGCGGGGACACTCACCACTGTGCTAAAGTGGGTTTCATTGCATTGAGAATACAGGACCCTCAGCTTACATGCTTGTGACATGAGCTCCTATTGCACTTGCCACCACAAACCCTATGCACTGGTTAACAAAGAAATTCACCAAACCCCCCAAACCAACAAAATATGAGACCTTTGCACTGGACCACCACCTTCATTTACTAGAGAGAAAAGGAAGTTCATTACATACCCTTTGTCTGAAGTCTGCATCAGCATTTGGGTTTAGCCCTAAAAGGGCCTGTTCATCCATCTCCGTTGCTATACTCTTTGCTTCCTGCTCCTAACTGGTTTGCCCACTTCTGCTAGAGAGGAAACTACAATCATCTGCAAAAAGAGAATTTTTATTTGCTCAGCAGAACAAGAACAATTAAAAGCAGGACAGCATCAACCACACAAGTTTTCCCACAAGCCTCAAACACACAGTAGGTACTCCAACTGAACACGAATGCACATACTTCTGATACAGATACCAGAATTTTAAGTCCTTAACTTTCCACTGTACTGTATTGCTTACTGAGTAATGAAATTTTTAAGTGTCCATATACTTCAGTTCTCTTGAGAAGTGTTAACATCATCTGAATTAACAGAAATGGCATGACGTGTACTATTCAACTGAAAGCCTTAAATTTCAAGCATGCAGAGGTTTCAGCAAGATATGAAACAAACATAAATCTGTTACTTAAATGATAGACCACTGTATTTTTCTTCTCCAACCACAATCTTAAGGAAAAAAACTCTCCCCACATCTCAAATAGTGTTAAGATGCCTTGTAATCCAACTGATGCCTGAAGTATTTCCCCACGGTGGCAAAGCCATTACGAGATCTTTCTTCTAAAGCAAGTGCACACAACAGAAATTAACCACAAAATGCAGCACACTGAGTTGCTAAAAAAGTCTTCTGTTCCTATTAATGGCTGCTGATTCACTACCAATGCTTCTGATTTAAAAATTCCGTGTAAAACTAATGAGGGAAGTAGACAATTGTTCTAAAGATTACACACCTCTGCAGGCTGTTCTGCAACGCTCTGGTAAAACACAGAATTAAAAAAAAAAATGGAATAATCTCTGTCAAAGACTAGGATGCTGTTAAACACCAAGGGGGACAAAATGCATCTATCCTTCAAATCCCTGTCCCACCTCTCCCCCATGGTAACACAGTAAATTAGGCCTGAAATTAGGCCTTGTTACGTAAGTATGTAGGAGGTAGAGGAAAGGAAACGACAACAAGAAAAGCTGAAATACAAAGGAGCTGTGGTTTGAAACTGCCTACATAGCCATGGGTAGAACTTCTGATTTCTTAGTATTGCATGTGTCGTGCAAGCTCTACTGCTCACCCTCCCCCACGGGAAGAAAGGTGGCACCGTGACAAGTGATAGCAAGCAAGAGCGAAAAGGAGAGTCCCCAATGTAATGTGGTGACAGACCTTTCCCTAAAACTCCAGAACATATTACACTATACCAAGTGCCTTATGAAAGCAATGTAATAAGTATAATTGAGTTCATACAAAAAAAAATTTGCAGGTTTCTACAGGATAGAAACCAGAAAATCTGGAACAAAGGTGGCAACAGAAGCCTCACGTGCTGCCTTAGAGTGAGCCCCCTCGGGCACAATCTTTAGGGATTAAACTTGCTTTGTAGAGTCTTCTCCCTCTGCATCCCTAGCCCCCAATCTGTTTTCCCTGTAACCAACATCCAGACCATCCACATTAAACCAAAGGTAAAATGTTGTGGGCAAGAAGATTTTCATTTTTTTTGTACAGCATCTTCGGATTACAGTTTGGTCCACAGTTACAAAGTAAAATTACTTAATATACAGAAGCTTTTTTTTTCGTATTTACCTGCTGATATCACTACATTACTACCTTTTAGTCAGATGATCTACACTGGGGTGACAAATTTTGCTATTTAAAATAGACTCAAACGTACTCTCTTCACTTGCTATTGCTAACAGTAAATGGCAACCAGTTCTACCGATTTTATTAACCCTACATTAGCGTATTTGAAATTTCAACCTCTACCATATAGCCTTTTCTCAAGAGTTTCATCCTGACTAGCCAATTCTAAAAGATAATTGATGAGATAAACTATTTGAATGAGCCTTTTGAGAAAGCTAATAAAATAGCTTTTCATGCCTCATGGTTTTACTTCAGCAGAGAGCTTTTCCACCACAGGTCAATTTTACCAGCCAGTTACATTTTGAAAACAAACCTGAAGGGCAATTTTAATAATACGTACTTATAGCTCTCAAAATCTATTGCAAAATGCACTCACCTATAACATCAAGCATGTCATTAAGACAAATTTTATTTATAAAAACAATCAATAACATTAATAGTTAATATGCAGCTGTGCAGGAAGTATTGGCTGATTGACTTAGGGGTCATTTTTTCATTAAGCAGTACACCATGTTAGGCAGCGAACTCCTCTCACTATAATTAGGAGGGTCCAGTTCCTTAACAGGGAAGGAAGTCATAGAGGATAGTTTATTCCCTTTCACACATTCAACACTTAAAAATGCCATTTGATAGCAGAGACTGATTTCATACGAGAAGGCAGGGGGGAAAAAAAGTCAACTCACTTCAATTGGGAAAGACAGCCTGGTTAACAATGCAAACGTGGTCAAGGTGTGTAACCTTGGTCCAGATGTGCCCCAATAATACATGTAAGCATTCAAAGTACATGTGTTAACTACGGGAACAAGCAGTAATTAACTAACTACTTCATTTGCAGCTCCTATTTTGGTTATCTACAAGACCGTGTTAGCACAGGGGGAGCCTGTGATGTGCGTCATTTGAATTCCCTCGGGTTTTCTAATAAAACAAAAACCAACAAAATTAATCTTTTCCAACATTTTTCAATCTCCATTTCGCTTGCTGCGAACTTTGAGTGTATTTACAGACCCGGGGCTCCAGAGCCTTTACGCTGACCTAACATGTGGTTAAAGTGAACAGCTGTGTGGCTATTTCAAGAACTTTTCAACCAGACTAGAAAGTTTCTCTTTCTAGAAGTGACATATTAGGGCTCCCTTTCAGGCACGGCCTCAGCTCCCACTGGCAGCAATTCCACGGGAGGAGCGAGGCCTTCTCGCCCTCTCCTCAGGCTCAGCGCAGAGCCCGGTGTGCCGGGGCCGGGCCGGGCCATCACCGCGTCCCGCCCCACGAANAGGATCGGGACCGCCCCTCTCGCCACACCGGCCGCGCGGGGCACGCCGGGACGTGTCTGTGCCCCGCCCGCGGCACCCTGGGAGGTGTAGTGCCGCCTCCTGCAGCAAAACCTCCGCAGCTGCCCTGTGCCTGCCCTGTGCCCGCCCTGTGCCTGCCCTGTGCCCGCCCTGTGCCCGCCCTGTGCCGCCCGAAGCCGCGCTGTGTCAGCGGCAGCGAGGCCGGGCGAGGCTGCTGGTGCAGCTGTTCGGGGAAGCGCCAAGGGCAGGGCACATGTGTCCGCACATGCGGCACTGCGCTCCCGTGCGAAGGGCTCCGCAAGGCAGCGGCGTGTGCGGAGACTGACGTGTAGAACCAGACTTACACCGACCTAAACGGGAACAACTGCAGCAACACACTGCAGCCGCTTGCAAACCCGTCTCAGCAACGCTGGAGTTACAGCGCCTTTCAAGGCAAACCCCGCTCCTGCCCGGTGGCTATGGCACTGCTCACAGTGCGCTGGGGAGCGACCGAGCTCCAAGCGGGACCACCCGTGAGACAGATCCCACGGAACCGAGCGCATGGAGGGATCCACAGGGGCAACCTGCGGTAGCCCAGGGGAGCCTTCCGCGCTCAGCTACCGCCCCAAGGGGAGCGCGGTGCCCCCGCCTGGGGTCTCCATGCCGTGTCCCCCGTGGCAGCGCAAGCAGGGCCGGCGGGAGGGAGAGCCAGGCCCGGCCCGGCCTTTCCCCACCGCGGCACAGGGACCAGCCCGGGGCACGGGCCGGGCCACGTGGCCTCCCCCCGCCCGGAACCCGCC
>WEKX01005396.1:67565-100789 GCA_013390025.1 Pitta sordida | reverse complement strand
GATCGTTCACTGTGCGCGTCGTGTGTGTGCCCGCAGCTCCGGGAGTACAAGGTGGTCGGGCGGTGTCTGCCCACGCTGAAATGCACGACCCCGCCTCTGTACCGCATGCGGATCTTCGCTCCGAACCACGTCGTCGCGAAGTCCCGGTTCTGGTACTTCGTCTCTCAGCTGAAGAAGATGAAGAAGTCCTCTGGAGAGATTGTGTACTGTGGCCAGGTGCGGGATCAAAACTCTAAAACCCGGGGAGATTCTTAGGGAGTTCCAGCTGAGAGGAATTTATAGAAACTGCTGTTACTGGGGGTGGGGTTGACATGCATTCATCCTTCAGTTCTGTGAAAAGGAGTGACAAATTTGGTTTTTTGAAAGTGGTGGTACATGTATATCTCCTGTAAACTTAATGGAAACTTACTTCCCAACATTTCAGGATTATGAAACATGTAAGTCCTGGACTTGCTTCCATGGGCAGTATATTTAAGGGTGATCTGGATGTTCATAGTCCTGGGAAAATGGGTGTTTGTATGCTTACATCCTTGCTTTTGCTTCAAGAACATTCTTGGGAGCTGAAATGCTGTATTTTTGTTTCCACGCTGAATTACTAGAACTTTCCACTTTGGATTACCAAGGCGTAAATGCAACTCTGTTGATAAGGGGAAAGAGCAAAGAGTTGTTTTTGACAGTAAAACTTGAAACAGTGAATTCATTAGAGCTCTAAAATGTGGCAATAGTGCACTGTCTCTAACGACTTTCACGCTCTTTTGTAATTGCAGGTGTATGAGAAGTCCCCTCTGCGGGTAAAAAATTTTGGTATTTGGTTGCGCTATGATTCTCGTAGTGGAACCCACAACATGTACAGGGAGTACAGAGATCTGACCACCGCTGGTGCTGTCACTCAGTGCTGTGAGTATATGTGGGTGAGGTATAAAATGGCAGGGTCAGTATATAAGCAGAAGATTAAATTTCAAAAAGGATAAAGTAGGCTGACTTAATCCATGATAAAATAACGGAAACACTGAAAAAATGAAGTTGGGGGTTGTCAGATAATTCCATAGATGTTTATATATGTATATGTGATACCTTATTTTTGTTTGTTAGCACTCTTTATACAGTTTCTCTGACTGAAAATACAGTTATACTCCATCCTTCGCAAGGAACGGGACAGGCCACAGGCCTCGCAAAAAGCCAAACTCGCAAAGAAGTGCAGGTCGTTAATATGCATGCAGGCCACGCCCATTGCCCCACTCCCTGGTGCTCTGGAGCGCTGTGGGCACTTTTCTGTTTCTCCCCTCGGGCTCTCTGAGCACGGGGGAGCACAGGGAACCGTTTCTGAGCCCCCTCTGGTTCAGGAGATGCTCCACCCTGAGAATCCGTAGGCCTCTCCAGGCCACCGCGACCGCACGCCCACAGCCCAAACCCCACACCGCTGCTCCTGCCCCCTCCCCAGCCCTGGCGCTCGCGCCCACTGTGCACCACCCATCCCGCACACTGCTGACCCCGCGCACCATGTGCTGGCCCGGCAGCGCCACACGGCGCAGGGGGTTCAGCTGCAGCAGCAGAGTGAGCATGTCCCGTTGGCCACCACGGCCAGCCCCACTTTCCTGGGGCACTTCCCTTCCCCGCCTGTAGCTGTGGAAACAGTAACATGTGCCCGGGAGTGTGAGGGGGGTGTCAGTTCCCCAGCTGCACTTAGAGTAACAGGGGACAGCGTGACTCCTGGCCCTCCCTGTGGGGCTGGGCCCAGGCCACCCCACGTGAAGCTCTGGCACTACCCCTCGGTGGAGCAGAGGCACTGTGCATGTGTCGGCCTGGGAAACTCACAAATGCCTGAATAAAAACTGCAAGAAATTCTCCTCGCAAATGGGCAGGGTCATAATGCAGAGGTCGCAATGCAGCGAGGTTTCACTGTATTCCCCCTTGATCTTGGTGTCATTTTCTACAACTGTAGTAATTAATCTTGCCAAACAAACCTTTAGGTGCTGTATGTATTTCTTGCACTGTATTTGTTAAGATAATTGAATATATCTTCTCAAGTCTTGTGGAGAGAATATTTCAGATATCATGTAAAAGAGAGTAGTATCTGTCCTTTGGAGAGCAAGTGGAAGAAAAAATCACAGGAAGAATAGCTGTAGTCTTTGTTACTCCCAAGATCTCATTGCCTCGTTTCAGGGAGAAATAAAGGTTTTCTTGATTTCAGTCTGTTTTGTGAAGTACTTGTGGGACAGACCATGTGAGTAGCTGATGCTGTTGATATTGGACTCCATAGTGTGCACATAAAAACCCAAAGAATATTGTTCTTCATAATGATATTCTTGTCATATGTGCAAATATTAAATGTATCTTGTCGCCTTTCAAAAGCTGAAGTGCTGTTGGAAGTGAAATGTAAGGTTCTACATTACCTCACAGTAATCCCAGGTAATTAACATACTGAAGGATGGCTTAAGAGACCAAGAACTTCATTTATCATGATACTTTGACTGATACTTTTATATTCAAGAGTACTTGGGACAGGTAAGTTTTTAACAGGTTTGTTAGGTGTTCATGGGAAGCGTTGTAAGCACAATAGTATTTCGACAGGCATATCTTGTGGAACTAGCCATGGACACGGTGATTCGCACTGTGCAGGAAGGAATTTTCAGGTAGCCCACGTACAAATGGCTTCTGTTCTGAAAGCCTGATGATCAGATTTTATCAATGGTCTGTTTCAAGAAAGGTAAAGATATCCTCAGGTCCTACTTTTCCTTATACCTTCCTTTTGGGAGGAAGTTGTTTTGACGTTGACATATCTTTCCAGTGATCGTATTTCAGTGTTGATACAGAAATCACAGGTTTTTTTCTCATACATTACTCCTATATGTGTGTGCCTTGAAATCGAGCAAGAAGAATAAGATAGCACTTCCTTGAAGACATTTGGTTTTGAGTTACAGGAACAATTTGCTGCTGCTTGTTGGTTCTGTGATATTTGTGCCATCACTTTACATACTAAACCCAGTGTGATTTTTAACTAGGGTTGATCAGAAATTCAGAAAGTTGTAGGTGGCACTATGAACATTTCCTGAAAAGGTGGTTGTAAGATTTTTGAACTGAAATGTCTTTAAGATTGACTTTCAATGAATTGTCTTATTTCAGACCGTGATATGGGAGCTCGTCATCGTGCCCGTGCTCACTCTATTCAGATCATGAAAGTTGAGGAAATTGCTGCCAGCAAGTGCCGCAGACCAGCTGTTAAGCAGTTCCATGTAAGTGAACAAGCACTGCAGTGGCTCTTGGCTCCTGCTTCAGCCTTGCACTGGAAGAGGGGAGGTGTCTAGTCTGGTACAGGTGTGCTTTGCAGCCAATCACAGGAAGGAAACCAAACTTAGGTGCATAGGTCTGTTAAGTCCTATGAAGCGTATCTAATTTGTGAATGCATTACTTCTCTATATGCGAGTTAGTCATTGAGTGGAGCTTTGTTACTTACTGCAAACTGTGTTCTGTTGCTCATGTAATACCTCAGTTAACACAGAAACATTTTTCTTGCAGGATTCCAAGATCAAGTTCCCTCTGCCACACAGAGTTCTGCGTCGCCAGCACAAACCACGTTTCACCACCAAGAGACCAAATACTTTCTATTAAATACAAAAACATGCTGTCAACTCTGTGTTGCAATAAAGGTCTTATTTGAAACTTTGACTCAGAGTTCAGTTGTCTTTTATGGGTGGTGTGCTGGCTATCTGGGAGTCCCCTTTCCTGCTCTTTATTTTCTGTAAAATGTTGATAGTCCACTGGTTACAGCTATGATTCCCTTGAACAGGTGTTTCATGTGCTGACTTAAATGAACCAAATATCTCATTAATAAAATTTTAACCAACGTTCCAGGTCAGAGAAGTCTGTTACTGAAGAGCTGTAAAATCCTCCTTGCATTTTGTTCCTTCAGCCCACAATAATTCAGAAAGAAGGCAGTTTTTGGTGCATGCAGAACTCAGTCTTGTCAGCTGTGAGAATAAAGCTCAAATTCAGTTACGGTGCTTCAAATGTAAAGCATTTAAAGCCAAAACTTGAGTTCTGAACCTTTCCAAGGATGTTAACTCAGAGCAGTACTTCACTGTGCATAGAGTGCCCGTGTGGTAATGAAAAGTGATGAAAGGTGACGTAGACTTTGTTATTAGATGAATGAATGAATGAAATGCTGAAAATTAATTTTTACATTACAAACCATATCCTTAGTCTACTCAATTTAGACTATAATGCTGCAATAAAAAACTTTGAAGACATTCTGAAGTTAATTAAAAAGGCTGTTTCACACCTAAAGCTGGTGTTTGCATGTGATGCCTGTTTTCAATGATGGTGTGGTGGGAGTGTTTGCTGAGGAAGAGGCTGCTGGCTACTTCAGCTAGCACCTGGATCTCGCTATTACTGGAGAACTGATTTGGTCTCCACGTCAGCTTAGAAACCAATGCCAGTGCCAACAGAGCACAGGGAGACTGCGCGGAGAAGAACCTGGGATTGTTTTCCTTTTGCAAAGCAAATTGGAGGGGAACTGTTGGTGTAAGGGCAGGTGATCAGGCTCAGCTTTGTGCTTCCCATCACTTCCACACGGAATCAGTTCAGCGAAGTCATCTGTCCAAAATGTGAACTGAAAAACATTTCACTAATTCCGTGGTGGATGGGGAAGCTATAAACCCGAAGCAGCTGGAAGGTCCCATGGGAGTCAAAGGGTGTGAATAAGTCCATCAGAAATACCGGGGGCTTTAAAACTTTTTAATTGAAAGAACAATTTAACATGAAAATGGACTCCCATTAAGTCAAGTTTAAAGCATAAAATGCAACGTGTCAGGGTGCAGGAGACTTCACAGCAGGAGCCAGCGCCGGCTGTCCAGCCGGGAAACACCAGCGCACAATGCGGACTGATGGACCTTTGGGGCTCCCGGGATTCCCGAGCACGAACGGGCTGCCCAGGGAGGTGGTGGAGTCTCCATCCCTGGAGGTGTTTAAGAGAAGACTGGACGAGGAGCTTAGTGACATGGTCTAGCTGGGGGGTGTCGGGCTGGATGACCCTGGGCCCCTTCCAGCTCGGAGTGGCCTGCTAGACTGTGAGGGATCTAGGCTGGTGTTACGCTCTGGGATGTGCTCTCGGTCTCTGTACGGNGGTACCGCTCCGCGGGGCGCGGGGACAGGAGGGCGGCTGCCGGCCGTGGGTCTGGGGGTGGCCCCGGGGCTCGGCCTCGGCGGTGGCTGCGCGGGGAGTGCGGGACACCGGGGATCAGCGAGACATGGGCAGGAGCGCAGGCGGCGCAGTGGCTGCGGGGCCAGCCCGTGTGTGTCTGCATCGGCCGGCGGGCGGTACCTGCCTGCCCTTCCGAGATGTAGCCGGAGGCATTTCTGTGCTGCCAGGCTGAGCTCAGTGGGGTCACCAAAGCCTTTTGACGTTGCATTACATCTGTACAGTACGCGTTTGTGTCAGTGCTTGGGGCTGGAGGTTGGTAGGACTCTGCAGGGCCTCGGGAAGCTTTGGCCGCGATCTTGGCTGCTGCCCCCTTTCTCATTGCAGGAATAGAGAGATCCCGAACTAGCACAGGACGCTGTCATCAGGTTGCCTTCAGGGCAAGGCTGTTTATTTTGTCTTTGAATTGCGGATGGGCATAAAAAATGGATCAAGGGATATGAGTCTGATGTGTAACACAGGAAAGCATCAAGAAAAGTCTTGTTTGTTTTTTAAGTGGTGACTTGGAACTATTTTATGAGAGGGTCTTTACAGACAAAACTGTCTGTGAGGCTGACATTAAAAAGTGAATTTGGTGCTTGCAGAAAGGATAAAATTTACAGCAGAAAGGACAAAATTTTGTTTCTTTATATACTTCAGGAACAGCTGCAATAGATGACTCTTCATCTTGCCCATGACCTGGGGACTACTCATGGCTTGGGAAGGGAGCTGTTTTGCTGTGATAGCCAATTATCTGCCTTTCTGCCTCAAATTTCTAAGGTCACCTTTGAACATTAAATATATAAAATGGATCTGCCATGGCAAAATTTAAGCAATTTCGAAGTGGAACCTTAATTTGGAATTTCTTTAAATGTTCCACCAACTCAATCCCCGTGATCTTTGCTCTGCTGCAGCTGTTGAGTGCCCCAGTGGCGCTTAAGGCCTTCTGTAAACAGAAAATACGAAACAAGGTCAGTACATTTGTGCAGTCTTTTGGTAGTGTCAAAGGTAAATATCCTCTTCTTTGACACTCTGCTTTTGTCTCTTTTTGCCTTTTTAAATTCCTCATTGTGTTGGGCAGGTAGAAAGAAGCACAGACGACTTCTTCCCCTTTAACCGCCTCCCCACACATTTTAGTTATGGATTAACCTGCATTGTGGTCTCCCTGAGATGAAGTGTGATTGTTTTCCCTTTGAATTTGCCCTTATATTAATAGCATGCAGGGACTAGATTTGTACACACAGGTGTCACATGGTTCCAGGTTAAAAGTTTCTTTGCAAATGTCAGTGCTTCATGACTGAAGAGGGGAATTCTCCTGAAGAGATCTAGAGTTATTAATAGGAGTGAGGGCTATTAAAATTTGATAAGTCAGGTCATGATAACTTGATTCTTCTGACTCCCATAGATAACAGTATTTCCAGGTCATGTGTTCTAGTAGCAAGTTTAACTGAACCCTTTTTTTTCTGAAAAGTCACACCACAGCTGAGGGAGCTGAAGTTTTGCAGCAGTCGTTGGCTGCTGAGATATAAACTGGGACAAGCGTAGCTTGTGTGAAATTACATAAAGTGTAATTTTATGGTCTGTGTAATTCAGTTACAAAACATACTGAATTTTGTTTCTTGGTGAGAAGAGATACTGTGGTCAAACAACAATTAGGGATAGCTAGAGGAAAACAATTGTGGTTATGTAAAAATGTCCAGTATTGCTATCTATCTTTGCTGTCCCTGGATTTTGGTAATACCTCCATATTTATCTGAACAGGTGGTCAGTCATTCTTCAGCCGAAAGGACTCCATCCGAACCATCTACACATCTCTGCATAACGAGCTGAAGAAGGTGGTGGCGACGGGTCACAGTGCACTGGGAGGAACAGCTCCTCACTTGGAAGAGCTGCTTTCTCACCTGTCTGAACAGCTCTGTTTTTTTGTTCAGGCTCGGATGGAAATTGCTGACTTCTATGAAAAAATGTACACGCTCAGCACCCAAAAGTTCATTAACTCTGAGGAACTGGTAAACATTTTGGAATCCATCTTAAAGAAATACAGCTCAAGGTCAGTGCTTGTTTGCAGGCTGTTCGAACTCAGACACGTGATCTTTAATAACTGATGTTGAAGTTCAGAGCAAGCCTAAAGACTCTGCTGTCCTTTGACTGCCGAGCAGCGCAGCCCCTTCACAAATTCATGTGTGAAGTCCGTGTTGGCCAGCAGCATCAGATGCATGAATATGACCCCTTCAAAGAAGAAAGATAACAAAAGGAGAGTGTTTTCAGCTTGTGGTGTCCTAGGAGTCTTCATCCCTATTCCTTAGTTAATACTCAGCTTATTCATTTTCAGCAGAGAGGAAGAGTGATTTTCCTTAGCTATACGGTTCAAGGCTTCTTGTGCTTTTTCTTTGTGAGGGGAGAGGAAACAAATCTTAATTCCATATGGATTTCAGTAAAATTGACATACAAGTGAAGCAGATACTTGTGTGACAAATTTACTTTTTAGGCTAGAACATATACTTACCTGGTTAATTCAAAGAGCCAGGCCATAGCTGTCTGGCCTGCCTGGAGGGTTTTTGCAGTGCTCTATTACCACTTCTCTTGAGCGGCCTTGGGGCGAGTAGGAGCAGCACCTCTGAGCCTTCAGTTCCTGACACTGTGGAGTGTTGAAGTTAAGATCTAATACACAGTTGCTGTTACAAGAATCCCAGAATGTTTCTAAGTGACACTGGGGTGGGTATTTCACACCTACATACGTGAGCCTTGAAAGTGATGGCAGTTTAAAAAAGAGAATTTTTGAATGCTTGTCAACACACTCAAATTCTACCTCTTCATTTTAAACCAAACTTTATCTTCATTAAAGAAATAGTGTCTGAGAAGATGTTTGGGGAGAATATTCTTAAGTCTTACATTTTTTCAGTTATGATTTTTAAAGTGTTCACCTAGGAGAAATCAAAATAATTCAGTGCTGCTTTCTGATACTCCAAATTGAAACACTGCAGCTGACTTCCTAAGTTTTGGGGGAAATTTGGCAAATTGCAATTGCTGTGTAATTTTGCAATTTGAAAATCAAAACCAATCTAACATGATCTTACTAGTGATGTTTTGCCATTCTTAGCTTGTGGACCCTTTCAAGGGCGCAGGGCTCTTAGTCCAATAAGAAACTGAAACTTATTTTTATTTTCCTTGGTGCAGTAAACCTTAAAGAGGAAAGGGAATTTGTACACACAGGGCTGTTTTGAATAGTTGTTTTATATTGTACACTAACCATCACCATCTGTTCTGAGCATGTGCTGAATCAACAGCACTGTTAAAAATCTGAAAACCAAAACTCATACTTGGATGGCTTGTTTAGAGATTGTTGCATACGAAATACCTTACTATGCTATTTTATTATTATTTACTATTTTACTATTATTTGAATAAATTTCAGTGACCTCTCCATATTTATAAGGCATTATATTTTATATAATGTGTTTATGTAATATACATTATATAACTATATATATAATAACGTATTTAAAAAAATAAGTAATGTGTCCCTGGGAAAAAGACTGATGATCTTGCTCTGGGTTAATGAGCGAACTTCTAAGATGGAAACAATCTGAGATGCTGTTAGACCAAATTCAGTAGCTGCAGTGGGGTCCTCCCCAGTCACATAATGAATATTTCTGAAAGAAGTGGGCATAATGATATCTTACTTTAGTCCTGCTTTGCGGTTTCTTCATATCTCCGATCAGTTTCTGGGCGCGATTGTTTACATGTCTACTGCCTGGAGGGCATTTCTACTTTACAACTTGTTGACCCTCTCAGGAGAAAAGTCAGATAAACTCATCCTTACCCAGTCTCTTCCCTCTGTCAATATATTCCTCACCTGTAGTTAGAGTCTGTGTGCCATCACTTCAGCCAGCAATGCTAAGGCTGAACAGGAGGTGTGTTTTCTGGATAAGTTCTGGCCTTGAGGTTGGTTTTTTTTGTTGTTGTTATTACTCATTGCTGACTTGTACACAGCCAACACTAGACATTTTTCCTTTCAATTTTTCTTTAGAATACATCCAGAGGAGTAATTTTTCCTGAAATTTTTAGCTCTTGGTTTGAGTGGGATCTTAACTGAAATAATTAAAACAGCATCAGAAGCAGGTTCCTTTAAAAGCTTGGTATAAAATTAATAAGTAACTGTAAAACCTATTTTGATGTAATTATCTTTAAGTGTTGAATGTGTTTTATCCTGTCAGCATTTTGTAAATACATGCATGAATGTGTGATCTATAGATGCAAATAGAGAAGTGTGGCTTTATCATAGTCTGCAAAACAAAACTCTACCATCCCTCCACTCCTGAGAATCATTAGGGGAAAAAAATGCAAATATCATTTTAAGTTTTTAGCTTTCTGGCTTATTATTATAAAAACCTGTCTGTTTTGGATGATACTGAGCTCAGTCAGATGCTTCTGTGTTACAAAACCTAATTATGTATCAGGAGATATATTTAGTACAAAACTTGTTAGCTTTCTTTGCAACCACATCAAGCTTCTCAGCTGTGGCTGAGGTGTGTCGTTTTGGATTAAAGCAGTTTAGCAAATCCTGCTGTGCCATGAGGCAAAGTAGAACTGGGAAGCTGTACATCATAGTGTTAATCCAGGGGATTTAGCAGTGCTACCTTAGTATGACTTTTTAAACTGCTTTTAAGATTGAAGAATAACCTTCTTGGTCTGGTTACACTGTGCTGTGATGGGACTGTCTGGAACAAATAACCTTGTGTAATGCTATTTTTAGCCTCTCTAATAGCAACAACATTCTTTTTCTGGTAAATAGCAAAACCATTGGAGATCTTTAATATTGACTCTTAGCAGAATATTATTTTTATTTGACTTGTTTGTTCAAAGAAATGTGGACTTCTCACCCACCAAAGTGGCCAGTAAACACTGTTTCTGGTCTACCAGGTCAGTCTGGTGGTGGCTGATGTGTGCTGTGTACAGAAGGTGGCTGGTCACCCAGCCTGGCCTGTGCACAGTGTGCTGCTTCACCTGGTTTGTGACATTCATATTTGATTTTCTTCAAATAAACTTGCATCTTAATAACAAATCCTTTCAGGACTCAAGTTGTGGCTTTCAGAAAAAGACCTCCCTAAAAATAGTGTTAAAATTGTCAGACAATTTTCACAAGTCCAAGATTTAATGTTTTGACAAGAGCTTGATGTAAAGTCTAAGTAAAAACAGTGAAGGGAAAGGAGATGAAAAGCAAAAGATATTCTTTCTTCGGGTCCACAACAAGGTGAAGTGTTTTTGTTTTGAACCAGCTATTTCCAAAGTGGGTTGTATGTTTCGTGTCCTGGAAGCTGAGGGGAATTAATGGCATTGTTTTAGCTTTGTGTGAAGATCAACTGTTAAAAGTTGGAAAAAACTTCTTTGTTTTGAACCAATAACAAGACCCAAGATATTTTTCTGAAGTGGGAGGATGATCTGTGTTTACTTCAATAGAAACCCCATCAAGTCGTGTTTTGAACTATTGGTTTCTTTGTCGGAAACTGCTTTAGGAGTCCCAAATGCCAATGAGGGAACATACTTACTAAAAAGACCACTTCTTTCTCTGCTAAAGGCTCATTCTTCTAAAGTTAAATATTTTACATTAGTTTTTCTGTTTCCATTAAGTATATTACTATCATTGATGTTATAAATTGACAAGCAATTTGGATATCGTGGGAAGAGAGGTAGGCTGGATCTGTATTTTTTCCCCCTAATGTTTAGAAAAAATAAAGTGAGAAGTGAAAGCTATAGAATGGATTTTTAAAATTCTATTTCATCAAGATTTGTTCTCATAGCAGGATTGCGAAGATGTGAATAAGATGTGCAGTGACACTTCTTCCTCATAAAAAGGTGTTGGTTTTGTTTTGGTGTTTTTTAACATCTTAAATTAAGAGCTATCTTGACCCAAGTTTTTAGTAGGATAAACTTGTTGTTACAGTGCCTTTATGGTGATACAATGAAATCCTGCCAAATGTTTTTTCCATTTATTGCTTTTAGTACACTAAGGTTGGAAGTTTGAGACTTGGTGAATTGGTAAATATGGGTAATTATGGTTCCATTGACTAATTTTCCATCACAATTTTATTGCGACTTTTAACTAAAAAAACCCCAAACCCAAACAAACCAACAATACACCAAAAAAAAGCTCAACTTGGTTTGCTCATAGCTTCCTTATACAAGCAACAGATTTATAACATAATTCTTTTGACTTACCTTAATGTCTTGCTGCTATTCCAGAGCTATCAAGACATATTTTATTGCCAGAAGGGATTTTAAATCGGAGTGAGACCACCTGGATTTAAAGAAAAATGGTGTTACAGTAGTTCATGGATCAAGAGAAGCGGTGATTGTTCTTGATCTGATGGACTCTAACTCCCTTGCTTTGACAGAAATGTCTGGCAAGTGTTCTTGTCAATTGTGAAGTGCTGTTTGTTTATGAAAATATTTACCCTAATTATGTAAAACCCCCAGTTTTTAAAACTAATAGTATTGGTTTTTAATTTACACTTTGCTCTGCTTTGGTATTTGATCCTCTGTGTGTTAACTAGCAAATGCTATTTGGTTATTTTACCGTTGCGTACAGCAGTTCTCATATCTTGACTAACATTATGTTTTCTAGATTTCATCATCCAATCCTCAGTCCTCTTGAAAGCAGTTTCCAGCTGGAAGTAGATGTGCTTGCACATCTCTTAAAGGCTCAGGCTCAGATCTCAGAGTGGAAGTTCCTTCCATCCTTGGTCAACTTGCACAGTGCGCACACAAAACTACAGACTTGGGGTCAGATTTTTGAGAAACAGCGGGAGACCAAGAAGCATCTGTTTGGAGGGCAGTCTCAGAAGGCTGTGCAGCCTCCACACCTCTTCCTCTGGCTGATGAAGCTCAAAAACGTTCTTCTTGCAAAGTTTAGCTTTTACTTTCATGAGGCCCTTAGTCGACAGACAACAGCATCTGAAATGAAAACTTTGACTGCTAAAACAAGTCCTGATTACTTTGGGAAAATTTCCAGCTTCATCCGGAAGTATGATGCCGTCAATGTTTCCTTAATTTTTGACAATCGTGGATCAGAGAGTTTTCAGGGACATGGATATCATCATCCCCATTCGTACAGGGAAGCCCCCAAAGGAGTGGATCAGTACCCTGCCGTGGTATCTCTGCCCAGTGACAGGCCTGTTATGCACTGGCCCAATGTAATCATGATTATGACTGATAGAATGACTGACCTCAACAGTTTGGAGAAGGTTGTTCACTTCTATGATGACAAAGTCCAAAGCACATACTTTCTGACTCGCCCTGAACCTCACTTTACCATTGTAGTTATTTTTGAGTCCAAGAAGTCAGAAAGGGACTATCATTTTATTTCTTTTCTCAATGAAATTTCACATTCCCTTAAGAACTCCAAAGCTTTTGCAAGCTTGAAGCCTGGATCCAAAGGGTGAAATACAGACTACTTAAAAGTTGTCAAGGCAGTATGTCAGCCTTGAGGGAGCTGTGGCTTTCAAGAGTTACATAATTTTGTGATTCTCAGAGTCTAATTGAAAAGGAACCAATTTTTTTTAATGCTATAAATTCTTGTTTTTTAAGCTAACAAACACTTGAAGGAAAGTATTTTTGGGCAGTACTCAGTGGGGCAATTTAATTGTTGGGTGCTAAATGGCCACTGTAGGATTATTTTGCTGTGGTTTTCAATATTCAGTATGATTTATTTTTTCAGTCCACAATTTTGTTGCCTGTATCAGAAAGGAATATATGCACTTTATCTTAGTCTGATCATTGACTGTCTTCTACAGAGTTTATTGAAAATGTGGTAAGGATGGAAGATACTATCTTTTCAGAAAACTGCATTGCCTGACAGGAATTATTTCTAGCAAATAAATGTTGATGCAAGGGAATAATAAAAAAGTGAACTTGTGAGGATACATTTTAAATAAAAAATTCAGAATCAGAAAAGGCACTATTGTTAATTATAATTTAGTTTTCAAAGGGTTTAAAATTATAATCGTTCTCTGACACTCTCTGTTAAGTACCTGTCTCCATTCTAAATGTCCGGTGTCATAAAGCTTGGTCATTGCCCCAGAACTCTGCTGGGGCAAGAGAAGCTGCAGCTTGGGCTGGATGGCCAGGAATCACTGGAGTCTTGTGGCAGTGTGGGTCCAGTACTAGTCCTGGCTCAGATTCAGAGAGACAACCTGAGGTTTCACAGGAGTTGTGGAAGGAACAGCTCCATGGAAAAAGCAGGAAAGCGGTTTTCAAATCATGCTTTTGTCTGGATAGCTTAAATAAGGAAAAAGGAGCCAGCAGGAAATGCCCTTTGTAAATCATTTATTTTCTAGTTTGCTGTTTGTGTCAACTTGGATTTTTTTTCAGATTCTTAAATTATGAAGTTTTTTCAATCTGTTGAGTCTTAGATAATTTAATAGTTAAGCCAAAACACTTTAGGGATTTGGATTTAAATATATAGCCTATGCAGTATGTTTACCTCTTTCTAAAATCTCTCACAGCTTCTAGGTTGCAGGTTTGGAAAAAGTATATTCTCTAATTACCCTGAAAGTGCTTTAATTTGGAGATCAGTATTTCCAAATATAATAAAAGGGTCAATTTGGCTGTAACTATAGCCTTACATTGCAGGATTCTTCTGACTTTAGCTATGCAGTTATGCACACACTTTCATGGGGATTCAGGAGGACTGATATATATGATAAATATATGGATATGAGTGTAGTAAAATTTGGTCATTAGTTGACACTGTGTAAGGTGTAACATCAGGTTTGATTTAAAAGGAAGTTTAGGTCAAAATGTTGGTTTTGATTACAACAAATATAAAAGATACCATTGCAAACATGTCTTTTAATGATTCCCTTTATCTTCCACTAAAGGTTGTGGTAACTTGTCTTGCCTGGCTGAAGGTGCTGATTTTTTTACAATCATATAAGCACATTTTGTTCTTGAAATACAAGCTCTGACATTCCACTTTGTGCCAGACAGAGCCTTCCATGCTTTGCTACAACTGTGTGTTAGTCTGTTGTGGATATCTGTGCTATTGCCTTTCACCTGAAGTCTTGGTCTGACTGCAGCATCACTCTCAAAGGCTCAGTCTGCTCTTTGCCATTGGAAAATAAAGGGAGTTGCAAATATTCGGGCAACTGGAGGGTACCTCTTTGTAACAGTGTTACACTTGGCAGCTTGAGTTACTTTTAACAGGACAAAGTTGCAAATGACAATGTGGAGAGAGTTTGTGTGCTTCCCTCTGTGGGAGCATTGTAATTTTCTCTTCCTCAGACTGAATAACAGAAAAGAGACTCTTGCCAGAACTGATTCCCAGTTTTCAGCAGTGGAATAAAGTGTTGTACAAAGTCTGCTTGCCTGGACAGTAGTTCCCTGTCATACTAACTGTCTGTGGAAAAGGAGAGAGGAAAAAGGAAAGAGGCTCTGTGTGGTACAGACATCTTCTTGCTCATTTCTGCGTTGCAGGGGGTGAGTTGGAAGAAATTAAAGAGGAATCTGCTGCCCTTTGGAGCACCTTTTACTGGTTGGTGAAATCACTAGAGGCTGTTCCAGTAGTTTTTGTGGGGAGAGAAAAACAAGGAGATGTGTTCAGCACATCTGGTAGCTCCTTTTAGGCTCCTACCACAGTGTTTGGCAAGTGGTGTCTCAGAACAAGGAAAGGATGGTAGGTGATGTTTCTGTGCAGGAGGTGAGACTTGCTTTACCTCTTGTTAATGCCAAGATGACTTGCTGCACTTTTCTTCAAATGATCTTAAGAGAAGTGGCCAGAGGAGCCTTCTGACTTGTGGGTAAGAACTGCTGAATATTTTGGTTGATGAAGAACCAAAGAGAGGCATAACCGTTACCCTCATGGTGTGGGCAGAGAGGGAGTGGGCGAGATATGAAGAAAGAGAATTGGGGAAACTTTTGTGGGGCTATGTGGGTTTCACAGTCCTGTCCCTGAGGCTCTCCTTGTCAGCCTTAATACAAGGTGGGAAGCAGAAGATTGAGATTGTAGGAAGCAGTTTCAGTGAAAACAGGTGAAGCTGAAGAGAGATGACACTCATGAATCAATATCATAGTTTTGCTGAGTTTAGGTGTACTACAATCAAAAACGGTATGGGATATGAGTGTGTGTGATGAATGAATATTTATAGATTTGTCAGACCCGTAAAAACTTACTATGCAGTTTCTTATTGCTTTAAGCATTTTATGTTTTAAATTACAAATGCAGTATTGAGGAGACTTGAGTTGGGTTCAAACTGAAAGAGGGAAAGTTTTAGTCAGATATATGAAAGAAATTCTTTGCTGTGAGGGTGGTGAGGTACTGAAAGGGGTTGCCCAGAGGTGTTGTGGATGCCCAATCCCTGGAAGTGTTCAAGGTCAGGTTGGATGGAGGTTTGAGCAACCTCATCTAGTGAAATGTCTTCCTGCCCATGACAGGGATTTGAACTAGATGATCTTTAAGGTCCCTTTCAACCCAAACCACTGTATCATTCTATACTGATGATGTAAAACTGGCTAGGCCAGTAATGAAAACCTACATAATTAAGCAAGGGGGGAAACATGCCCATGGAGTAAGTAAAGGTGACCAGAAACCCAGTAGCTGGGAAAAGATATATTCATTGCTAACTTCAGTACTGGAAAGATTGATCAAACTCTTTACTATGAGAACTGGAAACCATATTTTTACTGAGCTAAGTGATATCCTGTCTGTCAGCTTTTCCTCTGCACCAGTGTAGCTAAGCAAGTTTAAATGTATTAATGTGCTTTAAAAGTCTTGTGTAAATTACTGGTTTAAATGCAAGATTTGAAGATATTTATGATAGTCTACTGAAAGCCATTGCTTCCAGACATATTTAACCATTTTTAAAACAGGTACTGAGATTTGATATTCCAAGTGCCACTCAAATTGCTTAGAATAGCAGTGTGAGAGCTTATCTTGTTGCAAATTCCATGTACCTCATCACTTACTTGAGTCCATGAGGATTTTGGCAGAACATTTAATTTAATATCCTTTGCCTGCAGTGTGATTTTTGACAGCAAATGTATTCTAAGAACTCTGAGATTTTTTTATATTTATGTCTTGTAAGCTGTTTTCTTTAACATGTGGAGTTCAGTTTTTTTCTTGAATAAAACATAATCCTTTTTTCCTACCTGTGCATGAAGACAATGCAGGGAATGGAAATTATTAATGTATTTTGTGTTGTGCTGCGAAGGACTGCCACATATGCATAATTCACATAATATTCAGGTTTTAATGACCTAAAATTAGCATAAGTTCCTGGTACTTATTTGAATACTAACACCCAGTGTTTGTCTAATTCACTTAAAAAAAAAAGTCTGCTCCTTAACTGGAAGTAATTTTATGGTGCTTGCACAGTCAATTATTGTTCTGGTCCACTCTTCTCCTATACAGAATCACAGAATCAGTAAGGTTGGAAAAGACCATAGAGATCATCAAGTCCAACGTATCACCTATTACCTAACCTAGCCAAACCTGTTACCTACAAGCCTTTTGAATCACTTGTGGTCATTCTAGTGGTAGTTCTTTGTTTGATATAGTAATTTTTCTGAGGATTCCTTGTGTACGTGCCACAGGTCAGTCTGCTGCTACCTTTTACTGCACTGGGCCCTGATGTTCTTATAACCAAGCTTTGCTTAAGAAAATCAGCAGTGTGCTCTCCTTCATTCCCCAAGTCCTGGTTTTTGGCCCAGTACCTACAACCCCTCCTCTTGCAGTGAAGTGGAGCATCGCACAGCGTGGCTGGTCCTGGGCTTCTGGTTAGCGCTGTAATTGCTTCCAGAAGTGCTAGTGCTAAGCCTAGCTGGCTGGAAAATTTTTTGTTTCTCTTCTGTTTTCTCCAGAAGTCCTGTTTTCAGACTCTCACAGATATAAACCAGCCCTGCTCAGGTGGTTACAGCTGAAGCCAAGCAGTGCCTGAGCCTCAAGAGCAGTACGTCAGTGTCCTGCCTTCTGGGGACAGCTGTTGTGCGGCTCAGCAGGGAGGGCCTTCGGGCTGCAATTGTGCAGAGGCAGGAGCAGTTCTGGGGAAAAGCAGGAGAGGCACTGGAAATGAAACTGCTGACAAAGGGCAGCAATGGCATAATGCTTTGTGGAGCAGACACAAACAATATGAAAGTCAAATGCAGGATGGAATTGAACTTTGATTTCCTGCTAGCAAAGGACTGATGTAAAGTCTCATTTGGAGGATAAAGTAACAGATTTTTGCTATGAAATTGCTTTAAATACTCAACCATTTTCCTCTAGGAACTGCCTCTTTCCCTCTCCTGCGCATGCATGCATTCAACATGTGGCCTGACATATTTTTCCAATTGCTATGGATATCTTCTGGGAGAGTTTGCAGGTCAGAGTTCAGTTCACAGGTTCACAGGATCATCTAGTCCAACTCCCAAGCGAACGCCCACCCAGGGATCAGACCCACAAGCGTGGAACCACGGGCACCACGCTCCATCCATCCAGGCCTGAGTCTCCTCTTCTCCAGGCTGAACAGCTCCAGCTCCCATAGCCGCTCTTATAGGGCTTGTTCTCCAGCCCTTTCACCATCCTTGTTGTCCTTCTCTGGACCCTCTCAAGGAGCTCAACATCCTTCTTAAACTGGGGAGCCCAGAACTGGACACAGCACTCAAGATGTGGTCTGACCAGTGCCGAGTACAGGGGAAGGATAACTTCCCTAGTCCGACTGACCACACTGTTCCTAATAGAGGCCAGGATGCCATTGGCCTTCTTAGCCACCTGGGCACACTGCTGGCTCATATTAAGGTTCCTGTCAATCATTACTCCTAAATCCCTCTCCATTTCACCACTCTCCAGCCACTCATCCCCCTTTCCTAACTTTCAACGTGACATTGCGGCTATTGGATATTGGGTAAGAGAGTTCTTCACCTTGCAGCTGGGACCTGACTTCTTCCCAGCTGCACATGGCAGCAGTAAGAATGGCAAAATGTGTGAGGAGACAAGTTACAAGATGTGCTGGAGCAGATTGCAGCTCTGGGACAGACAGGCAGGGAGAAAACAGATGCAGAAGGACTGCATTGCAGATGGTTTTTGTTGGCCCCTCTGTGTTGCTGGCTTAATTTCACAGGTATCTGTATAAATTTTATGTCCTGGAAAAGCTGTGCCAGACCCTGCCTGTAGTTGCAGCTGCTTGTTTTATATGACTGCTTTAAAACAACTGTACTATTTTCCAGGATGGCAGTTTTTAATCTTTAGGTACCAGCAGTCTTGGCAAAGCAGCTGGTTTTGGGCAGATGATTAAGACAAGCTTTGTGGTATCCCATTACTAGATGGGATATGCTGCTACGATGCTACAAACTGGCATCTGAAGCTTCAGAGCAGTGCAATGTTGTGCTTTATTTGTGCTGCTCACTTCTGATAAGATAAAATATTTAGTGACACTAAGCTTTGGGCTCTATGGTCTATGCATCGTTTGCTGCAAAGGTACTGGAAGGTTATTTAGTGCGTGCAAGTTGAATTCCTCAGATCAGGGCCAGCATCAGCATGACCCTGTGCCAAGAACTGTAAATTTCCTGTAGGAAGGATGATGCAATCCTCAGCAAAATGAGGGCCAGCGAGAGATGCCGGGGAGGCTGGGGATGTCTAATTCCCAGCCTTTGATTTTGTCTTTGAGTTAATCCTCTCTGGGAATGCAAGCAGAGAAAATTGTCTCCTGTAGTAGAGAATAGCCTGATGGACCCTTAAGCATTTATTTAGTAAAATGTCATACCCAGGTTCAGTGTTGTCTGTGACCAGAGGATTCCAGGTCAACCTCTCACTCTTCTATGAGGTTATTCAGATGTTCAGCAGACCTTCCATGTATTTGCCCTTGCTTTCTCAGGTGAGGAGCAAACTTCCTCACCCTGTGCCTGCATCAGTCTCTTCACAAATAGGGGATGAGAGGTTAAATTATCTGAAGAGGAGAAACTCGTCTGATTTCTGGGTGGGTGCAGTCATCACTGTGTGAGCAGTAAACAGGAGAAAAAGACCATCCTGCTCTCAGCAGGATCAGGGGTGGTGGCTGGAGCCTGGAGTTCCACATCTTTCCAGTGTCCTTGTTGGGGCTGGTTCTTCAGGGACTGGGAATGCTTCACCAAGGTCTGTCTGTGACTGCCTGAGACCTCCATGTCACCTAGAGAAAAAACACTGGTGATACCTGGAACAAGAGAATAAATCTTTCCTGACAGGAGCAAAGTGAAGAGCAGGTCTTCAGTGGAAGCTCCCGGGTTCACCATGTACAGAGGACANCTGTTTACAACGACCTGAGGGGAGGTTGCAGCCAGGTGGGTGAGGATCTCTTCTCTCACGCTGATGACATCAGAACAAGAGGACATGGCCTTAAGCTACGCCAGGGGAGGTTTAGACTGAATGTTAGGAAGAGGTTTTTCACAGGGAGAGTGATCGCTCATTGGAATGGTCTGCCCAGGGAGGTGGTGGAGTCACCATCCCTGGAGGTGTTTAAGAGAAGACTCGATGAGGAGTTCAGTGACATGGTCTAGTAGGTGGGGAGTTGGACTGGATGGTCCTGTGGGTAGTGCCATGGTTTAGACAATGGGTTGGTGTTGGGTTACAGGTTGGACTTGATGATCTCCAAGGTCTCTTCCAACCTTGCTAATACTGTGATACTGTGACACAAAGGACCCACCCCCCACAGCATCTGTACCGTTTTTTAGTACTGATCAATTATCTAATGGATACATCCAATCCCAAAATCATTTGTCCCCCAGGCCTGCCCCCTGGAGATTCTCCAGGGGATTTTTTGCCTTCTATCTTGCTTTGTCTATCCCGTATCTTGTTATTTTGGGCCAGTTTCATGCCCCAAACAAGATGTCCTTGCTAGAACTTGTTTTCCTGAAAAGAACATTAAACAACATTTCACAGACCATGAGAAAGAAATTTTCTACCATCCTAGATGTGAGAACCCATGCAGCTATGCTAAAATCCAGAAATACAAAGAATATGTATAAGAAACCTAATGCTTCAGTAGGAATGTACAGGACTTGAGGAGTGAAATTGGGTTACCATGCTTTTTTTGAGGGGGATCTATTTGTAGTGAGAGAGCTGAGGCTGCTTTTGCCCCCGCCAGAACATCTGGCTCATGTCCCCACTGACAGATGCCAGCTCTTGTCTGAAGGATGGGGTGAGCGTTTGGGAGCACTAAAAGGTTTAGCCTTCTGCTTTTAGTCTGACAATGCACGTCTGTCCAAACTATTTTAAAAAGTTGGTGGATTAATTCCCATTCTAGGTGTGGAGCTTACCTCTGAGTAAAGTGCCTGGAGTTCTGCTGCAGGCAAGATATGTAAGCTGAATAAAAGCTGTTTTCCCCTTTTCTTCATGCATCCCTGTCCAGAGAGAGAAAGAGCAAATTACTTTGAACTGTCATTGAATAATAGCGTTTTGGGAAAAACCTCATCTTCATTTATCATTGCAGAAGCAAGGAATTACTGCAGTGTATCAAGTCTCCACCCCACCCTTCTAAGCAATTTATCTACAATTTTGCCTGGGTAGTCAGTGCAATTGGATGTAGCTGATGAGCCATCTCCATGATGAAGTTATACTCTGCATTCAGTCTGGCTTTGCTTGGAGGGCTCCAAAGTTTTATATGCTGAGTGTTCCCAGCACAGTGGTTGTCTCAAGCTGTCTGACCTGCTGGCTGTACCTTGCAGTGGGAAAACTGGGAGGCAAATTTCTAAAGTTGTGCGTTACTGTCTTTCAGGTATAAAAATAGATGGTCTTGGTGCAGCCTAGTGGGATTTGTGGCACTATCTAATTATTCTTGCTATCCCTTTAGACTGAAATGATACCCCAGATCCGTAGATGTAAGGCTCTCAATATATGCTGTGGATGCCTCAGGCTCATCTGTACTTAGGAATGATTTGTTAAAGCAGTGGCTGCTAGGTTAGGAATGGCTCATTCTAGTTGTTTCTGACTCAAATTATAAGAAGATGGTAAAAATATCCCCACCATCACCTTATTGTTGAGTTTGTAATATGTTCAAGAAGGAGGTGCGAGTCTGGCGACAGAATAGGCAAAATCTCTTGCCGTATCTACCTTTAAAGCTGTCAGCTGAGATATCTTCAGAGGCCTAATGGGAGAATAGTATATGGAATGCATAAGGGTCATGCTTCAGAATGTAATTTGCTCACCAAACACTGAGGGACTCATCTCTCTGGAAGATTTTTCTGCAACTGTGCATTAAAGACACTTCATTATTTTATGCTTTTCATGGTAGAATTTTCTTAAGCAGTTATAAAAATAAGTTATGTTTGAAACGAGCTAGATACAGCTTTTTCCAAAGCTGCAGAGATTCACCTAAATTCTGTGTGGCTGCTAAATTCAGCCCAGAAACAGATTTCTATTTGCAATTTTTGTACCATTTCTTAATGTGTAGGGCCAGTGTGTTACATCACTTTTTTGCCTCAGTGTACATCACATTTTGCTTCAATAAAGGACAACAACTGCCACTAGATGGTGGTATTAATACAAAAATAAAAAAGTCATTTGGAATTTCTTTCCAGATTAAAATAACGTTTATAAACACGGGATAGATTTTACTACTCTAGTCAGATTTCTTTGAGTCTTGTTGGCTTTTTTCCCCATAAAGTGATTTATGCAGTTCTATTTCAGCTGTAAGCAGCAATAGCAAATATCAACTTTCCTACCATAATATACGTATGAACACTAAAATTATGGTGTTTCATCTTCTTTGTGAGAAACTTTTTTAGTGAATTGCAAAAAAAAAGCTGTAAAAGAGTTGTTATGATTTTTTTTTCTCTTGAAAGCTACCCATTCACTTAAAACTTCATTTTAGAAAATGAAAAAGAATTTCATTTTAGAAAAGATGGAGTATTTTTGTTTTCCCTTTTCCTTCCTTTCTTTTTACTTCCTAAATAGTGGGAGAACTAAAAAAATAAGGCAGTGCGGTGTGACCTGTTAAAGGCCACATAGTGAACATCCAGGTTAGAGTTTAAGCCTAATACAGAGTAATAGGATTTTGATAGTCTAATGTGGGCAGAGCTACTGTGGTATATAACTATATATATACACGTAGAGTATAACAGTGTGTGTGTATATGTAAGAATATTGTATCACCGTATGTCTGACCCATGGTTATACTGTACCACTCCAACCCTGAGCACTGGAGGCGGAGGTGCAGGAAGGGGGTAGCGCAAGGGCTGGGTGATTCAGACCATGAGGCTGAATGTGTGCCTCTTTGGGTCATCATGGAACTATTTGGGTTGGAAGGGACCTTAAAGATTGTCTAGTTCCTCTCCCCTGCCATGGGCAGAGACACATTCCACATTTCACAAGGCCCACAAAATGCTGCTGGGTGTGTTTGGGTGTGGGAGCTGTGGCAGGTGCCTTCCTCAGTCCACTGCTGCCCTTTGGCATGGAGATGGGGAGTTTTGGTAATGCTGCAGCCTACATCAACGCCAAGGAGAACCTGCAGGAGGCAAAGGAGGAGTGTAAGAAATGGAGGAAAAGTGGAGGGGCCACAAGGGTCACAGAAGCAGCCAAGCGGGAGAACAAACCGGTTTTGTGACACTTTCAGCGCGACTGATACACACAGGGTATACCTGCAGCACTTGGTGGGGGCACGGGCTTGCTGTGCCAGGGAGTCAGGTGGGGATGATGCACCTGGACGGTTATAAGCTGCTCCAAACATGTTGCATCCTTTTGTGATGACAGCCAAGCTTGTGCTTCACTCTCTGCCCCCAGACTGGGTAAAAACCCAGTAATAATTGTATTTATTTTTCCTTCTTCCATGTATCTGGATAAAAGATGTTATCTAGCTACAAACTTTGGGCTTTGAAGTGATCTGAAAAGCGTAAGTGTGTGTTTCCCTGCTGCTGTTTTACATCACTGCACACGATGACTATGCTGCCAGGGTGGCAGTGTCCTGGCCTGAGCTGGAATATTACAATAATGATCACATGGGTTTTGGTGGTGCACAGTCAATGCATTCTTGCGCCATGACAGTGTTGAAATCATGACTCTTCAGGGGACAGGGCGATGCCTTTGAACTGATATTGTGACTGCGTGTGTAGGATGCAAATGCAGCATGTAAAGCCACCCCGTGGTGTGCTGGATTAATAGAACAGATTTTCAGTGACTCATTGGGATGATGAAATTTTCTACTTGCATTTAATCTTAGCCTGATAAATCACTCAGGGGAAAAAACCACCAAAATCAGCAGTAAGATGCATGAAATTAGTGCTGTGATGATGAGACAGACTTGGGTTTGGGGAGCTGGCAGTGGTGGGGAGCTTGGCTGACAGCATCAGGCTATAGGAGAACATGGAAGGAGGTTGGATTGAACTGCAAAGATAAGTTGGGGTGGGGGCAGCTGCAGGGCACAGACAAGTGCCTTGGTGGCTCCTTCTCATTTGTGTTTTGGCCACTGTGTGTATGGTTAAAAACTCATGATGTTACTATAGCAATGGTGTGGCATGAGTTGTCATGGTGATGGAGCAGAATTTTTAATCACGTTCCTGCAGGAGGGTGATGGATGCCATTCGGGGGGGGCTTTGAACTTGACCATTTGCTTTGTATCTTTTTCTTTGGTAGAAACACTCTCATCTGCTGCAGTCAGGGAACATGTCTTCCCAGTACCATTACCTGGTTTTCCATATCCTGTTGCTAAATATTTCATTCACATTTATAGAGTTAAGGACAGTTTAAACTATAAACTGCTAAGCCTAACCTAATTATGTGCACTATTATTATACAAGGTGTGTTAATAAAACAGACTTTGGCTACTGAGGCTGTTTCCGGGCACTTAATCTTGTGTATGCTCTTCACTTATGTATGTGCCCATGATACAACCCAATAGGACATTAAGTGCCCATTTGGAAAAAATAATTTTAAGATGACCTGAGGTAAATTTGCTTCAAATACTCCCATTTAGTGCAGAATAATCACAGAATATGCTGAGTTGAAAGGGACCCACAAGGGTCATTGTGTCCAACACATAGCCCTGAATAGGACTGTCCCCAGGGGTCACACCATGTGCCTGAGTATTGTCCAAATGTTTCTTGAACTCTGTCAGACTTGATGCTGTGACCACCTCTCCGACGAGGCTGTTATGGCCCCCAACCACCCTCTGGGTGAAGAACCTTTTTCTAATATCCAACCTAAACCTCCCCTGACACAACTTCAGGCCATTTCCTTGGGTCCTGTCACTGGTCATCACAGAGAAGAGATCAGCGCCTGCTCCTCCTCTTCCCCTCACAAGGAAGTTGTAACTCCAATAAGGTCTCCCTTCAGTCTCCTCCAGGCTGAACAAACCAAGTGACCTCAGCCACTCCTCCTACATCTTCCCCTCAAGGCCCTTCACCATCATTGTTGCCCTCCTTTGGAACCTCTCTAAGGGCTTAATATCTTTCCTATATTGCAGTGTCCAAAACTGCTGCAACATTCAAGATGAGGCTGCACCAGTGCAGAGCAGAGCAGGACAATCCCCTCCCTTAACCAACTGGTGATGCTTTGCCTGATGCCCCCCAGGACACAGTTGGCCCTCCTGGCTGCCAGGGCACTGCTGACTCAGATTCAACTTGCCATGGAGCAGGACCCCCAGGTTCCTTTCCATGGCTCTGCTTTCCAGGATCTCATTCCCCAGTCTGTACGTACATCTCGCGTTGCTCCATCCCAGGTACAGAATCTGGCACTTCCCCTTGTTGAACTTCATGTGGTTGGTGATGTACATGCTGCCTTGGAAATGCATCTTTTTCTTGTCATTTTATTTAAATTGCCTTTGCTTTCTCTTCCTTCTTAGGCTTTAAAAATAGTACACCATTTTTTTTGTATTAGTTATGAGATATACATCCTTGTATAGTTGCCAGAGCTTTTTAATTTAGGTGATCCACAGGACCAGTGCACTGTATGCAAATGATATTGTTTTCAATGGTTTTTCCTTAGAAGAACAGGTGTAATGCCTATTTTACCCTGTAGAAAACAAGAGCATACCTATCATCTATGTTTCTTTAGTTATGCAAGAAAGTGATTTCCTAGACTGCAGGTTTTGTAAGGATAAAAATGTATTCAGCTTGACTCAAGATGATGACTATTTTAAAAGAAAATAATGTTTTGCTCATCAGCTGCTTTTAAAAATCCCTAAATCCTTCACTACATGTAAGTGTCTGTGCTAAACTACCTCAATATGAAGCCTGATAAATGGCAGAGATGGTGTTTCACAACAGGGTTTACATTCTGCTTTCATAAACTCTCATTTGCAGGCACCAGGAAGTCTGGGAAAGGGAAAATTGCAATTTGGGGTGTACAACTTAATAGCACTAACACATTTCATAAGTGCCTTCCATTTCATTTTGCCCTGTGTTTTTTAGCAGGTAAATTTTGGATGTGCTAGTAGAACTGTATTGATTGCCAGGGAACATAGGAACAATATTGGCTCAGAAACATCTTGAAATTTGGACCTGTATAGTACTGGGTAGGAATCTGGGTTATTCCCAAGGCTGCATCACATTGGATTATGAAAGTAATCACAGTGGTATGTTTTAAGGCCTTTTTGTTTTGAAAAGCTCTGATTGCTCCGTGCTTGAGCATGCGACTAATGTGAAGATCTCCTGTTGATTACATGCCCTCGAGTGCTCATTCTAGTTCCTCTAAGTGAATCCCAGATCTTACAGCAACACTGTTGACATTTGCAAAGCTAGGGTGGTTTTTTCCGTTTACTAGTCCCCTTGTTTGGAACTTTATAATTACTCCAATAAATGATGTTAAACTCATTAACCCTAAGAAACTTAAGCTTTCATTAGTTCACTGAGCTGGTTTTCATGGACTAATTTAGGAAAAGAAAAATGGTGAGGCCTCTGGGTGAATAACCTGTCAGCTTCATGTTGCTGAGCTACCACTGTGTGCTGGTTCTGGATTTCCAAGCTTTCCTGAATATATCTGTGGGTCTTTGTTACAGATTAGGTACAGAGTTGTTCTATTCTGTGGAATGACCAGGTGGAAAGGGATCTGGGAGTGCTGGTTGATAGAAAACTTAACATGAGGCAGCAGTGTGCCCAGGTGGCCAGAAAAGCTAATGGTATCCTGGCCTGCATCAGGAATTGTGTTGTCAGTAGGACTCGGGAAGTTATTCTCCCCCTGTACTCAGCACTGGTTAGACCTCACCTTGAATACTGTGTTCAGTTCTGGGCTCCTCAGTTTAAGAGGGATGTTGGGAACCTTGAATGTGTCCAGAGAAGGGTGACAAGGATGGTCAAGGGGCTGGAACATAAGCCCTATGAGGAGCGACTGAGAGAGCTGGAGTTGTTTAACCTGGAAAAGAGGAGGCTGAGGGGACACCTTATCGCTCTCTGTGACTACCTCAAGGAGGTTGTAGCTGGGGGGAGTCGGTCTCTTCTCTCTGGCTACAAGTGAATAAACAAGAGGACACAGTTTTAAGCTGCATCAGGAGAGGTTTAGACATGACATTAGGAAGAACTTTTTCACAGAGAGAGTGATCTCTCAGTGGAATGGGCTGCCCAAGGAGGTGGTGGAGTCACCATCCCTAGTGGTGTTTAAGGAAAGATTGGATGATGTACTTAGTGGCATGATCTAGATAACAGGATAGTGTGTTGGTAACTGGATGGCAATAGGTTAGGTAACAGGTGATAGGTTGGACGCAATGATCTCTATGGTCTTTTCCTACTTTACTGATTACATGATTCTGTGATTCTATGTGGACTTGTAGTCAAACCTGATGCAACCCTCCTTGATTGGCTTCTTAACACAGGCTTCTCAGAGCCATTAGTTTTATGCACTAGAAGCTGTGTAAAATGTTGTGAAAATGCTGTTCCATCTCATTACAGATCTGACAGGTGTGACAACACTGTTGTATCATCTTGTTATGCTACCATTTATTGCTTTTCATACAAAATATTCTGAGCTTTTGCTCATTTGAATATTTCAAGGCTGGACTTAAATCCAGAGTGTCCTTGGGTTGTCTCACTGACACAAAAAATAATCACAATGTGGGAGGGCTGTGCAGTGCCCATCTTATTCTTCAGGTGTTGCATCAGCCATGAAAGCCATTCAAAACCTCCTCAAATTCACAGAATCACAGAATCACAGAATATTATGAGTTGGAAGGGACCCACAAGGATCATCTAGTCCAACTCACCATCTAACACCAAATTGTCCCTGCTCTCTCTGAGGATCTGCTCAGTCTACTTTTGTTTAGATTAATACAAGCCTGTGGTCACGGGGAAATTACAAATAAATGAGGTATGAAAGACTTCAGAGGTTCTTTTTTTGGATATTTATTCAGGCATAAACTGTGATGTGAATGTAACTGGGTCCCAGATCGGCTGACGCCAGTGAATAAAGATTTGTAAACTGTGCTATTGTTCTGCAGGTATATTATTGTGTGTGATTTTTGGAAAATGACCTCAAGAAATTTCATACCATGGTGGTTTTTTCCTACCTTATCATTCTTTCTGATGATGAAAGAAAACTGGCTTTTGAAATCATGAATAACTCTGGCATTACATTGGTACACATTAGACGATTTATACCCAGACTTGTTGAGTGCTCCTACCCCTCTCCCTCCAAATGAAAGACACGGTTTCTGTCACTGTATCTTGAGAGAAGTAGATTTAACTGTGTTCAGCTGATGAAAACTTTGAAGGTTGATTAGATGAAGGATACTCTTTGAAGTCACACTTGTGACTTATTACAGCAGAGTCTGCTCACAGGATTAGAGGACATGCAAGTATGCTTATGAATAAATTTGGGGTTTATGAGCTCTGAGGGACCTTTTCAATGACGTTAAACTGACTCTACTAGATACAGTCAAACCTCTCATCTTGGGGAAATGTGTTTATTTACAGGGACAGCATTGGTTCAGAAACTTGTTCTCTTGCTAGAAAGAGTGTTTATGAAATTGATGCAAATATTTTAATAGGAAACTGATGTAGGAATGTTTGTCCTAGAGATTTTTGCAAGATGTTGAACAATTACAGTTAGTAGACGTATGGAGAGAATTTTAAACAGCAATGAAACTCTGATAGGCACATTGCTGCTTCTTTAAATGGGAGGTGTGTTAATGAGATGTTGCAGTATGCTAAAAAGAACCAGCTAAAGAAATTGGCTCAATGTGGTCCAATAATTTCTCTCCTGTGAACAAAGTCAAGCAACAGATAACAGACTTTTGATGCTCTGCCATGAATGGGGTGCAGAATGCTGCTTGTTAAAATACAAAGTCCAGGAGGGAGGAGAAGTTGGCATCCACATGAAAGTAACTGGCCTGCTTATGAACTAGTTTTGATAGTAGAAAACATATGCTTTTCATAAAAGATGTTTTCAACATGTGATGTTGTCTCCTTCAGCCTTCCTAAATATGTAAATACATGTATATTCATAAAACACCTGAGGAATGTTATTCCAGTTTGATGGGTCTGTTGGCTGAGGAAAACCCATTGTTTGTTGCCAAAACCTTGCGAGTAGAAAATAAATGACTGTCCTTCTGTTTGGGATAGCAGTGTGAAAACTGTGTGTGTTCATGTGGGTGTGTAATGGAGACTTGAAAGAGCAACCAAGAGATACCGATCTTGTCCTTGCAGGAATCCAAAAGTAATTGGTTGCTCAATAAAAAGCAGAAGTGAAAAATGATGTGGTAGAAGTTTAATCAAGTGACTGCTAAAAAAAATAAATATGGGAATTATTTACTAGAAAATACTCTAAGATCTCACCAAGGGACACTTGATGTTAACAGATAAATTTAAAAGAAAATAGTGTCCAAAAAATAAGTTTTCTGACAAGTCAGTGACTGCAGAACATTTTCAAACCATAAATGATTAACATTTATGGTGTTAATTAAGCTTGTGTTAAAAAGCCACAAGTTTCCATCCCTTCCTGGGGTGCTCATAACTGAAGGAAACAGGGAGGAAGGAGCTCTAGGTAGGCAAGAGTTGACACTTGAATTTGGGGGAAAGACTTGCCACTAATCAGAGTACAGTTGGGTCTCATATACCACGGAACCGCGGTCTTATTCATCTCCCGAAGGCCCACCTTCCATGTTGATTGGCAGCTCATTAGTATGCAAATTTGTCCCACACCCTCACACTGACCCCTGAAGCTTTGGTGCTGTTTTGGCACTGCCCTGCTGTGTGTCGGTGTTCGCGTTAGTGTTTCCCTGCGTCCATGGCCACCCCACGCCAGGAAAAATCCATTTTGCATTTGGCCGAGGACACTGGTGTGGGAAGCCCACCCATGCCACTGTCCCGATATCTCTCTGGGTGGGTAGACCTGGTCTTTCCATACCAGGGTTAGACAAGTATGTCTTGGAGAGTCATTCGAGAAAGAGAGGGTCATTTGGACACCACATCTAACCTGAGAGTGTGTAAATCTTCCATAACTGCACGAAGCCTCCTCTCTTGGAGTGGGACAGCCACCCGGCTGTGCCCGGAGCAGAGCCGCCGCCGCCGCGCCCGCCCTGCCCGCCCTGCCTGGAGCTGAGCCGCCACAGCGCCTGCTGTACTGGGAGTGGAGGGGCCGCTGCTGCAGCTGTGTGGGTTGATTTGCATATTCATGCCTGCCTAATTGAATATTCATACGTGTCAGGTTGCGCATGCACAGTTGTGAAAAGAGGCCTCCTCAAACGCTGAAAAATCATGCTGCTAAGATGTGAAGCCACAATACGGGGGGCGCAAAGTGGAAAAGGGCCGATTGTATCAGGAAAACCTCATTTTATGAGAGTTACAAATGCACATAAACTCCTCCTTTGAGTCCTGCTGAGCTGCATGTGCTGCTGGAGAGAGGGACGGCAGTCAGGTTTCGGTGTCCTCAGGTTGCTGAGCTGAACTCTCTAAATAAAACACAAGGCTGCTAAATTTTTCATCTATCTTTCTCAAGTAGAAGTTCTCAGTCTGACAGCTTTCCCTTTGCATTCTTAAGTATTACTATTTTAATAGCAATATTTGCTTCCCAGTGCCCTGACTTGAAGTTCGGGTTTCTCTGCATGCCCCATGGGCTTTCTCTGCATGGGGGAGCTGAGACATCCCAAAGCTGTTTCCCAAAACTGACCTGTAATTTTCCTGTAAGTTGTTGTCCCAGAAATCAGAAAATATTGCTTTGTGAAACCCAGAATATTTTCTTAAGCCGTATTTGTCAGCAATATTTTATTCTAGAAAGAGGAAAACAAACAAACAAAAAGTATTTACTTATGTTAAAGCAGAGTTGGTTTATATAAGATGTTGCAAGGAAATGCATTTATAAGGATGAAAAATGCAGCAAAGCATTTCAATAAAATGTTGATTTAGGAATAAATTACAGAAATTCTCTTGTCCATTTTTATTATGGAAAATATATTTAAGCTTGCAGAATTTGCTGAGAAAGGGGAAATTCTATTACAAGCCAGCTTTTTTTTCTCTCTCTCTGCTGCTTTGCTTTGTTTATGTGTTGTATTAATGAGGTGTTTGGCTGTGCAAGAAATAATGTTTTCTCAGTTTGTTGTTGACTTTCTGACTGCTTAAATTTATTTGCTGCATGATATCTTTACAGTCCTTCTGTAATTTATAACTTAGGTATGCATTACTTCACAAAGATGCAATGTAGAGTTAATACCTGATATACAGAATGATCAATGCAATTGTCTTTAACTCTCAAGTCTTAAAAGACTGTAGGACTCACTGGCTTGTTGTTTAAAGTCTGGAAGAAAATGTATCACTTGTAAAATAGCCAGATTTAAATAGAAGCTACTCAGGGGCTGTTGGAGAGTTTGGTTTAGGCCTTTTGGAGAATTTTTCCTTACAAAATTGCCAACAGTGCATGTTGTTGCACAAGCCAATCGAGTATGTCCCGTGTTTCCATAGAGGTTAACTTGCTGGTGACTGGCTCTTGCTCGAGGGCCATGGGCCAAACACCAGCACTCCCGCCACGGAATGTGCATTCGGCTCCCCTTAAAAGGGAGAAATTAGAAGAAACTGTTAGGAGCTGAACCATGAATTTTTCATATTTGGTTACCCAGTGGTACAAGCTAGAGCTTAAAATAAGTTGCTTTATATTTCATACTCTGAGTAGTGCATGTAATGATACATAAAGGGAAATAAACTTTCCGAAGAACTCTCTCCTTTGTGCTAAACAGGACTTACTTTTTAACACTGGGAGCATTTTGAAGGACTGAGGTGTAATGACGGCTTCAAGGCACAGCTTGCCCAAGGTCTGGCTGCAGAAAGCTGGGCAGGACCTGCTGTGGTGCCAGCCTGGAGATACAGAAGTGTGGTTCTATGGGTATGTGAAAATGGGGGTCCCTCCAAGGGGGCACATGATGTACCCCATGATACCCTGTCACCATGCAGGGAGGGAGACCTTCCCCTTCCAAAACAGACCACATTAATGTGTTTTCTCAACCAGAAATAAAACATGCAGCAGGAATTTTGCAATGTACTTGGCTCAATGCTTTCAAGAAATGGTATGTGTTTACCAATTTTATTCTGAATATGGCTTAGCCATAACATAAGCCTTCTGATATATATGACAAATTAAAAAAATGTTCTGAAATTAATTTTGACACACTCTTGTGGTTGCATTCAGGAAAAAAGACACACTTTTAAAGAGCTAAGCAAACTGTCAAAGTGAAAAAGTGAAATTCATCTTAAACCTGTGATTATTGATGGATAACCCTATTGTATTCCCCTTTGTGCTGATTACCACGGGTACTGGTGTGCAGATAAAATCTGTCCCTGAAAACAATGTAGGCAGGGAATAAAACAACTAAAATATGTGTTGCAGTGAGTTGTTTTAAGGTACTCAGCAGCTCTAGGTCAAAGTTGAGAAGGATTTTAGGCATTTTCCACCTTTAGCAAATTTAAATTCTCTGTTCATGACTCTGGTAACAACCTCCACGTTAATGCCGTTCCATTGCAGTCAAAAAGTCACTGCCAAACCCCCTAACCATTTCAATTACTTTCTCATTCCCCTCCAGAGCAGTGCTGGGCTCAGCAATTTGTCCCTCCCAGACCGTCAGTCATTCAAATAAATGTAAATCACTGTTTTATGTTGTTTGGTCAGTATTTATAGATTTTGGTGTACACTACTGAAAAGGCACATGGCAGGTATTAAGGGAAGAATCAATGTGCTCTGTGGAAATAAGAACAGGCACAGTTTGGTTTTGGTTTATCCACACTGCTGCACTAAGTGCAGTTACTATTGATTTCAGTGCCACAAGTGTTTGAGCTCCTTTGTACAGCACCACTTGTCTATATTTTACAATTGAATTTGTTTGGCCTTGTTCTTCAAATTCTTATGCCATTATGCAACTTGGAGGAAAAAAAAACCCCATTTGTTATTGAAAACAAAGAGAAACCCACAACATCCAACCCTGGACCAGAAAGCTGCTGGTCTCGGGTGTCTGTGGTGACCAGTGTGGCCTGACCCTGCTGGGATATGGCAGTGACACAACTGGGGATCACAAAATTGATTTGGTGATGGGTTTGATAGAAATTAAGTTTAATAAGAGTTAGGATCCTTAAAGATTTTAAGAAGCTTTCAGGGGCTGAACTGCAACTTTTGCACGGGTGCAGGAGAGATAAGGTAGGGCCTGGGCTGGGAACAGAGCTAGGGCTCCAGACATAATACAGGGAGATGAAAAACAGGAGCTGTGGTTAGACTGGCTTAGAACAAAACAAGACCTAATCTAACGGTTCTTGATAAGTGTAGTTTCATGATGTAATTTCCATAGGGATGAATATTCATAAACTAGTCATACATATGAATAGGATAAGAAAACCTATGGGAGCAGGAACTTCGGGACGGGGGTGCTCTCCAAGNCTAGTCATACATATGAATAGGATAAGAAAACCCATGGGAGCAGGAACTTCGGGACGGGAGTGCTCTCCAAGAATTCTTCCTGTTCCTGAGTGGGAAATAAAACTTCTAAACTTTTTACAAACAGTGGATAATTTTTTCTCCTCGGGTCCCCCAAATCATAATCATAGAACTGTTCAGGTTGGAAAATACCTTTCAGATTAACCCACAACTGCCAAACCTGCCACTAAACCATGTACCCTAATTGCCACATCTACATGACTTTCAAAT
>WEKX01005396.1:33346-66833 GCA_013390025.1 Pitta sordida | reverse complement strand
GTGCTGATTACCACGGGTACTGGTGTGCAGATAAAATCTGTCCCTGAAAACAATGTAGGCAGGGAATAAAACAACTAAAATATGTGTTGCAGTGAGTTGTTTTAAGGTACTCAGCAGCTCTAGGTCAAAGTTGAGAAGGATTTTAGGCATTTTCCACCTTTAGCAAATTTAAATTCTCTGTTCATGACTCTGGTAACAACCTCCACGTTAATGCCGTTCCATTGCAGTCAAAAAGTCACTGCCAAACCCCCTAACCATTTCAATTACTTTCTCATTCCCCTCCAGAGCAGTGCTGGGCTCAGCAATTTGTCCCTCCCAGACCGTCAGTCATTCAAATAAATGTAAATCACTGTTTTATGTTGTTTGGTCAGTATTTATAGATTTTGGTGTACACTACTGAAAAGGCACATGGCAGGTATTAAGGGAAGAATCAATGTGCTCTGTGGAAATAAGAACAGGCACAGTTTGGTTTTGGTTTATCCACACTGCTGCACTAAGTGCAGTTACTATTGATTTCAGTGCCACAAGTGTTTGAGCTCCTTTGTACAGCACCACTTGTCTATATTTTACAATTGAATTTGTTTGGCCTTGTTCTTCAAATTCTTATGCCATTATGCAACTTGGAGGAAAAAAAAACCAACAGTTTGTTATTGAAAACAAAGAGAAACCCACAACATCCAATCCTGGACCAGAAAGCTGCTGGTCTCGGGTGTCTGTGGTGACCAGTGTGGCCTGACCCTGCTGGGATATGGCAGTGACACAACTGGGGATCACAAAATTGATTTGGTGATGGGTTTGATAGAAATTAAGCTTAATAAGAGTTAGGATCCTTAAAGATTTTAAGAAGCTTTCAGGGGCTGAACTGCAACTTTTCCAAGGGTGCAGGAGAGATAAGGTAGGGCCTGGGCTGGGAACAGAGCTAGGGCTCCAGACATAATACAGGGAGATGAAAAACAGGAGCTGTGGTTAGACTGGCTTAGAACAAAACAAGACCTAATCTAACGGTTCTTGATAAGTGTAGTTTCATGATGTAATTTCCATAGGGATGAATATTCATAAACTAGTCATACATATGAATAGGATAAGAAAACCTATGGGAGCAGGAACTTCGGGACGGGGGTGCTCTCCAAGAATTCTTCCTGTTCCTGAGTGGGAAATAAAACTTCTAAACTTTTTACAAACAGTGGATAATTTTTTTCTCCTTGGGTCCCCCAAATCATAATCATAGAACTGTTCAGGTTGGAAAATACCTTTCAGATTAACCCACAACTGCCAAACCTGCCACTAAACCATGTACCCTAATTGCCACATCTACATGACTTTCAAATACCTTCAGGGAGGGTGTCTCAACTACTTCCCTAAGCAGCCCGTTCCAGTGGTTGACAACCTTATTGGTGAAGAAATTTTTTCTAATACCTAATCTAAACCTTCCTGGTGCAACTTGAGGCCATTTCCTCTTGTCCTGTCACTCCTTACATGGGAGAAGAGATCAACACAAGATGCACCATACCTGTTTGGGCCAAGTTAATGGAAAAAGAAACATGTATTTCTACCTACAAGAATGGTAGGCCACTTCCCCCATACCACCTTGCACTGTACAACATCGAATCGTAGAGCTGGAAGGGACCTTCCCGATCATCAGGGCACACGCTCCACTAGACAAGGTTCTCAAAGCCCCACCCAAGTTGGCCTTGAACACTGCCAGGGTCATCTGTCTTCCTTCAGGCAGGTGGTGGTCCTCAAAAACCAAGGATGACTTTTTTTAGCAAGGGTTGGAAACGTGTTTCTATATAGCTCTTTTCCCCCTAAACACGTTTGGGAGCATAGCGAGCCTGTCTGGACAGCTGTATTCCAAGCCCAGGAATTGTACTTTACAGCATCTGATCCATGTACGGCTAAACATCCCTCAGGCAGCCATCAGCATCACATACTCTCACAGTTCCTGGAGCCAGCTGGGAGGGTATGAGTGTATTGTCACTGTTTCCCTGACTCAGGGTCACTGAAGATAACCTTGCCTTGTGGCACATCCCCCAGTTTGGCATCTCTTCTTCTGTAAGAAATGTCCCCAGGTAGACTTTTAAATTATTTTTACTGTTTTTAAAATATGTAAGCTGGAGTGGGTTTTGCACTCCCTTTTTCCTGCAAGGAGCAGGAAGGGCAGTGGCAGGGTGCTGGCTAAGTGGGTGGCATGGGGTTCTCACAGCCACTGGGAGTGGGGTTGGCTGCCCTTGATGGGTGCTCAGGCAGAACTGTGTGAGGCTGGTGGATCTTTGTGTGGGGTCTTCAAGTACAGAGGAACTTGAGTGAGCTTAAAGCAATGCTGTAGGAACAACTTCAGGCAAGTTGGGTAGGAACGTGTCTGGGAACAAGTCCTTCTTTAGCCAAGAGGGTGATGGACTTAATGCAGCGTGGAGTGTGGGTGGCTGGGAGTTGCTTTTGTCCCCTTGTGTGGGACATAAGGGTAGACTGACAATCCATGTTGGAAGATATGGCAGTTTGCAAAGCAAAACTACACAGACAGAACTATCTTCTTTATTATAAAGATACACTATGAGGAACAAACTTGAATGTATACTGAAGCTTGTAATGGTACATGCCAAAAATGTACAGTACTATACATAAAAGTGCATTGTCACAACAGATTAACAGTACATTTCTCTTCCAGAACCATGAATTTTCCATGTCTTTATTTGTTCTTCAAGAGTGGAAGGAATGCAATGGGAATGTAGCCATACACGAACAGGAAAGGATGCAATGGAAACGCAACAGTACAAGAGCAAAGCTAAAGCTCCTCTAAAATTTAAAGGCACTTTCACATGTACATACTACAGATGTACATTGACACAAGTAGGTAACAGTCAACAAGCAGGAAGCTACCAGTACTGGAATTCATCAAACTTGACAGTTAAGGACAATACTGATTGGATTAGGTGTGCAGAAGTTACCCTTTAGTACGCCTGTAGTTGTAGCAGTCTTTCCTGTTACATATCCACTTACTATAAAGTATCTATAATAACCATCAAACTACACATTTAACTGTGTGAATGCACTAAGTGGATGCATTCACTAAATGCACCATTTCTAATATTTTCTTTTGCTAAACAATTTCTAATATAAGCATTATGGAGTCCAGTATAGTTATTTAAACATACAACATTTCCTATGCAATTTAAAGATACAGGTATCCATCTCAATTGTGCCAGGTGGGTTAATTTAAAAATACTAGACTAAAACTGCACGCAAATGAAAGCTGAAATTCCAGTTTTGTTCCACTGAGTCTAGTAATCTGGGGAACTACTTGAAAATATCTCTGGTCCCAACCAAGTGAGCAGACCCCTACAGACTAGCACTGGTCTCTGACTGGGGCTGGTCTGGCTTAGGTTCTGGCCCTGGTGTTAGGACTAGGCAGTACAGTTGAGAAGGATGGAGATTCACTGACCAATGTTTCATAGCCCACTTTGGTGGCTTAAGACTTTCCCTCTAACCTTCTTTGTGAAATTTGTGGCTGGATTGAAAGGTTTGCAAATACCAGCAGTGGTTTGAGACTCAGAGGTGGTTCATGGGGTACTTGTCACACCTGGGGCTTCACATTGCATCACCTGTCTAGAGGGTGTAAATCAGAGCAGCAATAAGCTGCTCCTAAGTAACAACAGAAAATTACTTCTGTCACCTCAGCAATTATGTCTATCAAATTTTGTCACTACTCTCCTCTACCCAAATTCAATTGTTCAAGCTTTCCAACAGTGCTTAGAGACTACGTGGAAAGACAGATATTAATTACAGTCAGTTATACTCCCGTAGGTGAACCGTGATTTTTCCCTCATTTCCTTCATTGAAACACATTTTATGGATTGGATGTTGGAAAATATATTCACAGAAATAATATTATGGCTTACTGTTGCAATGTGCAAAACAGCTGGACATTTAGTTCACGCCTAACAAAGTTTAATGACAGAGCGCTAAGCAAAGTTGACAGTCGGCACTCACACAGATATAAGAAAGGTACTGATTGCTGTCATTTAAGAAAGGAGAGGAGGGGAAGGGAAAGGGATTATGGCAAACTTTAGTCAGCTTAAATCTAGGTGGTAGAAACTCAGCTGCCTGTCCTGTAAGTGACCTCTGTACCACTGAAAGGAGGTAGTCCCTCTTCAGAGTCCCTGTCTTGCTACTGTCAGCATAACCAAGCGTTTGTGCTGTGCAAGGCAGTCAGCACAGCTGGGTCAGCTCAGAACTCTGACTATTACAACTCAAATCACGTCTCTAATTGAACATTGAGCAATAAAGTCAATGGGATAATTTTCTGAATTCCTGTGTAGTTGATCCTTTTAATTGCCCATCAACCTGCCTAATGGACCAACAGGTTCATGCACTTTCCAGCTCACTTAACTATGAACTTCCAAGGAGCTTTTGTGAAAAATATGGTATCACGGAATGAAGGTCTAGCTTCATGGGTAAAGGTACACTCTTGCAGAGGGCACCGAAAGGAGCTTCTAGATACTATCCTGGAGACGTGCTTTAGCTGTGTCCTGGAATGCTGCTTTTTATCAGTGAGAGCAGTGTGATCTCCAGCTCCATCCAGTGCTTGCCTCTAGCGACACTGCCAACAAGAAAGCTAAAACTTGGTGGCAATTATGAGTTGCAAGGGTTTGGTGATTCTTTTTTTTTTTGGTGTGTCTTAAATAAGAAATGTGACCTGAGATGATTTAGACATTCCATGCAGATACTTAATCTTTATGTGCTAGATTTCAGTTCTTACTAACCTGCTTGAGATTTAGTTTGGTGACCCAGAAATGAGAGGCCCACCTCCCCTGAACCTCCCCAGCCCCCTAGTTTTGTGCAGGATCTGTTATTATATAGCTACAGTAAGACTGTGAAGTATGGTACAACGTGGCAAGCTGTTTGTGATCTGTGTTGGTTTTATTACAAATGGTGCAGCATTAAGTTTTCAAGTAAGTCTGTGTTTTTTAAAACTTTGCACAATTGTCCAGTTTTTCTTTTAATTGAAACCATACAAAATACAAATGCCCATGTTAATGTAGCTACTTTCATACCATACATTCAAAAACACCGAAAACAAAGCCTCTCCAGTTACAAACATGAACAAATGATGTTATGGAGCCCTGACTTCTATTGTTAATCCATCCTTTCCCTAGCATATCCCAGCTGGGCACTGTGCGTGGCTGAGCTGTCTACATTGTGCAAGATTTGTCAGCTGGACCCTGGGAAGCAGGGGAAGGTCCTATGCTAGGATTTGTTTTTGGAAGAACAATAGGTTTTGGCCTAAGAGCAGGAGGTTTCAACTGCACTCCCATTCTAGGGGCCACCATGGGCTTGAAAGTACTCATGGTGTCACTGGAAGAACTAGTGCTACGGCGGATCTGAGGCTCCGAGCTCCTTAAAACAACACTGTGGAGAGGGCTGAGAGACTCCGTGGAGGTGGCAGGGATGGAGGTGTTTTTCATTTGTTCCAAGGTGTCCAACACGACATCAGGGGCATGTTTTGCTGAGCTCTGCCGCTCCAGTTCACGGAGCTCATTTAGTGCTGTGTTCATCGTCTCCTCGATGTCCTGGGTCAAAGCACAGAAAGAGTGGCATGTAATTCCAATTGTGACTGAATGCAAAGCACCAGAGGAGCAAGAGGAGGGGGCAGAAAATGCATGAATTAATTTGCCAACCATCCTCTAACAATTATGTACTATAGTGCTAAAACCAATTTCCACCAGATTTAATTGAAAGACACTACGACTGACAAAACGGCAGCTTTGGCTGGACATTACAAATATTTAACCTGTTTACATGACAGAATTTATAAAACATAGTAAAATCTGCAAACCATTTTATCAAGTGACTGTCAGGGCAATGGATATCTGCTTAGCAGTGTTTCAGTGTTGAAAATTTGTGTCATCTCTTGGGTACTGACAACTGTAAAGATTTTAGTCCATTTGCTAACTCTAAGCTAACTGCTCCTCTCATCTAATGCCTCAGGTGCTCAGGATCTGCATTCTCTCACAAGGATTATAAAACCTGGTTTTATAAGGAAATAAATCTTGTATGCCTATCACCTTTGTCTCCTCCAGTCTCACCGTATTAAATCTTAAAGAGAAAAACTGCAAGATATTGTTCAGTACACATACCTAAGATTTTTTTTTAATCATGATTTCTGGCATGAATGCTAAAAGAATGCACCAAGACACTAGTTTACTGCTTTTCAATGGTACTGAGATACAGCTAAGGTTAAAATATCTGGTGTTTCCTGCCTGCTCACAGAGACTTTCACAGAATCACAGAATCAGTAAGGTTGGAAAAGACCATAGTGATCATCAAGTCCAACCTATCACCTATTACCTAACCTAGCCAAACCTGTTACCTAACCTGTTGCCATCCTGCTACCAACACACCATCCTACCTATAACACACTACCCTAATATCTAGGTCATGCCACCAAGTACATCATCCAACCTTTTCTTAAACACCTCTAGGGACGGTGACTCCACCACCTCCTTGGGCAGCCCATTCCACTGAGAGATCACCCTCTCTGTGAAAAAGTTCCTTCTAATGTCCAGTCTAAATCTCCCCTGATGCAGTTTAAGACTGTGTCCTCTTGCTCTATCACTTGTAGCCAGAGAGAAGAGACCGACACCCAGCTGGCTACACCTCCCTTTCAGGTAGTTGTAGAGAGTGATAAGGTCTCCCCTCAGCCTCGTCTTCTCCAGACTGAACAACCCCAGCTCTCTCAGTCGCTCCTCATAGGGCTTGTGTTCCAGCCCCTTCACCATCCTTGTCGCCCTTCTCTGGACACGCTCAAGGATCTCAACATCCCTCTTAAAGTGAGGAGCCCAGAACTGAACACAGACTTTCACACAGTTTAATCCAAGTTTGGGTTCTGTCACTGCCAAATGATCACTAGTCTAGGCATAAAAAAGGTAGCTTAAGTCAAACAGCACTGTATGTAGTTCCATGAAAGTAAATAAATGATTTAGAATCAAACAGTAACAACATCTACACTTTCTAACCCTAATACACGGTTCAGCTTTCTGACCTAAGCATGACAGTCCCCTTCTATTCCTCGCTGGAAGCAGAGTTTGAAAGCAAACATTACCAGCACATGAAATTTTAAAATGTGTCAGCATTATTGTAAAATGTGTTTGCAATCATATTGCACCCTCAGGCTGCCCCTAGTAATCATGTTATCCTACCTAGACAAAATGTGAGCTCTGAATACAGAGGTATCTATTTGCTTAAGAGCTGTTACCAGCTGAGTACAACAGACCAATTTGATGATCAGGGCTTTCACTATTCCATCCTTCTCATCTCTCCACTGCCAGGAATGAGACCAGTGAGTGTTCACACAGGAATAACATGGCCCAGGATTTATGCAGGGGCAACACCTTGCACATTATGTTCTACTACAAGTATCAAATCCACATATGGTCCAAACTATATATGAACTATATGAAAGCTACATAAAATTTACAAGATCCTGGACTGTCAATCTATACTTTGAATGGCAATAATCACTACTACCCAGTCAGAGCACTTTTCTACTTACCACAATACTGAGAAAGAACTGAACACTAATTACATGCAAGTTAGAATAGGCCAGCCTTCAACAGAGCACAGCAATCTACATAGCTGTTGTAATCATATACTGTCCTAGTGTTCTGTGTGGCAGAAGCAATTTCATTACTGTATAATGGGAAACAATTTCTTTTTATTGCTTCTGCAATCTTTACTCCCCCATGCTTCTTTTGTTTAGGATCGTTTAACATCTCTTCTTCCACACACACTCTATTTTGAAAGCTAAGTAGGATATTCCCCTGCACACACCTTTCTACCAGTGCATGTGCTCTGTACTATTCAGTGAGATTTGCTCCTCAGTAAATCAGACAGTGACATAAATAAAAAGGACACAAACCTGAGCTATTGACTCTGGGTCCAGTGGTTTATGGTCATTGAAACCTGTGTACTGACCAGATGATGTAGACCTTCTAATTGGAGGGCTATCAATCTTCTTCAGAGAATCATGCCTACTGATGTTAGTGAGACTGCCGTGGCCAGGCCTACGTCGCCTTTCAGGGCTGTCAGCATTGAGGTTGCGATTTTGAAGGAGGGCTCTGGAACTGCAGTGAGTTGCCAGGTTAGGGGAACCTAGCTCCATGGCTGAGTTGGAGAGAGGGTGAGGTGGGTGTACTGGGCAGTGCCCATCACTGCTCCTGCCAGGACGTCTTAGAGGCGGTGGAGGTTCTGATCTCTTTCTTTGCCTGCACCAATGAAGAAGTGGTTAGAGGACAAGTTGTAGTGACCCACTATCAGCATGTGGAGGAGCAATTACTGTTACCTGAGCTGTGAGCAATACTACGACTGAAACATGTTATGCTGAAGCTTACCTTCCTAAATACACATCAGAGTGACGGTCAGTAGGTGAGTTCATGTCCTTTGATGATGACTTATCCTCAGTTATGGGTCCACTGCTGGCCTCACTGTCTGCTTTTTGGCTCAGTGTGTCTGAGAAAGTATCATCCCTGAACAGAACACACATGGTGAGATGAGAAGTCAGTGAGTAAAGTGTGACAGAGCACCTTGGTATTCTTAGATTTTAATTCCCCTGGGAAAGACAGGCATGTTATAATGCACTTCAGCCCTTGCACGTCTCCCAAAATTGCTTATAATCCTTCTATTTACTGAGCTCTTTACACTTTGAGTGTAACCTTTCTGTAAGAACTTTGTCATCCTTGGCAAAGCACATGCTTAATCCTGTAAACCAAAAGTTCAGGGCTGCATTTCTCCAGCTCTTGCTACTCTGAAGTTAAAAGTCAGCAACTGCTATAAAGATATATTCTAATTAAAATAGGTGCAGTAATATCTTCAACATAATGGGATCATACTCATAAAAATAGCTTAGCCTAGGAGTAGTTTTTGACTGAACTGTCAATTTAGGGCAATAAAAACAGAGGTATTCTGCATAGAAGGCAAATGTTTTATCTATCTGAGCCTTTGGATCACTGATCCATTTGGAAAACACTGCTAAGTGCTTCAGATTTTACACCCCACCAAGAACCTAGTCACACCAGACACTGCTTACATATCCTGCACCACTATGTACTGGTGAGGGACAAGACCATCAATTCCATTGTGCCTTCCTTCCCACCAGTCTTCAGATGCTCGGTGATAGAGCAGAAGGGAAGCTCCTTTCTTGAAAGAGAGTTCTCGTGCAGACCTTCCAACGTAGTCAAATTTGGCGATTGCTTCTATGGGCTCACACTCTGGGTGGGGATGGAAGAAGAACAGATATCAGATTCCACTGGCTTATCTGCTCATTTTGGTTTCACAAACCCCATTTTTTGCATTTTCTCAGTGATCATTCTGAGCAGAGCTGACAGAACAGCTGAACTAAGGCAGACTTCAGGCAGTAGTTATGACGTGTCCCTTACAAAGACACATAATTAATCTATGTCCTAAGTGTGGAACATCTAGGTTGCATCGCAAGCTGCAGAAAATATAACAGCATGCTCAAATGTTACAGTAACTGCTGCTGGCAGAGAGACCCCTGCCTCTTGCTGGCCTCCTGTATTACTGGGGAGTGGAATGAAGGCCAGGCAATGGAGACCTCTGAAAACAAAATTAACAAACTCAAATGAATAATCAAAGGCTTGAGGAAGCAGTGTAATATAGGAAAAGTAAACAGGAGTGCCTTTAACATGTGCAGTGTCAAAGGAAGGAAGACAAGGTTACCCTGTGCAGTAGTAGTGGAAGAAGTAGGGATACGTTACCTAATTGAGTTATGGGATTTCTTTTACGTGACAAGTGTGCAGACCTAGTGAAAACCTAGTTTTACACAATGCTGGAGCCTAGTGCTTTAATCTGCTTCCTTAACACCCTTTTCGAGTGAGACAGATGGCTCCAGACTGCCTAAGGATGACCCCTCCGCAGGGGCAGTCCCCATGTGGCCTCATATTCCTTAATGCAGCCTCTGCCTGTTCCAAAATCCCAAGCTGCCCTGGTTTCTGCAGGGGAGGCTGGTGTTTTCTGAAGCCAATCATTGGCTACCGCAGTCCTGGCTAATCTTCCGTCATTATGCTGGTAAACTCAGATTTACACTGGTAATGGACTCTCTCACGTAACCTATGCCTGGGACAGAAACCTATCGATGTCAGGGGCAAAGGGCCCCTGCAGGTATTGCCAGAGCTGTGCACAGACATCAAGGGAACAGCTCTGATTTTAACAACCTTTAGCTTCTTCTGCACAAAACCAAAGCACCTGAGCGCAAACAGATTAAAATTTGTCATCACAGTCCCAGAACAAAAAAACCCCTGCAAAACACAGGCCTAAAAATCACACACTTTGATGATTCCAGAAACTCAAGAGCCCCTGAAATGACTGATTTCTCTACATACTTGGAGCAATATTTAGATGGAAATTAACATCTGGGCTAATGACTAGCATAGCAACTTTCTGTCTGGTGCAAATCAAAATCACTGAGGTTGTAATTCCCTGAAGAACCAGGCTGGTAATGAAAGCCACTGTCCCTTTCTGACAGCATTTTGCACAAGAATGTCTTTTTAAAAATAACTTCATCCTGTACCATGCAAACACGATAGCACTTTTACTACAGTTATAGTTTGCAGCTCATTTTTTTAATAGCCTGTCCAGCCTGCAGAAGTCTGCCTTGTGGTTTGCTGCTTCTACAGTCCNTCAAAATCACTGAGGTTGTAATTCCCTGCAGAAGGCTGCCTTGTGGTTTGCTTCTTCTACAGTCATGTTAAGAGCTCCTGTCAGTGACAAACTGCAGGGTGTTTAGAAGTTACCAATTCAGAAAACTTTGCAGAGATGGAATAGAGTGACATGGAGAATTCACTGTTACAAATGCAGAAGTAATGTCTTGTGGCAGAAATTACTTCAATTACAGAAATAAAAGTAAGAACCATGCAATAACAGCATTAATTCCTGAAAATGTAGCCTTACTGGATCCCTGTAGAGGACCAGACCTAAGCATGTTTTGTCTCAAACATTCTGAATATTGCTATAGGAAAGGTGTGATTGAAGGAGAGGTCCTGGGAGATGGGACAGCACTGTGCTGAGCCAACTCCCTGCTCTACCTTGAGGCTTGTGCTCAGTACTCCCCCACAATTCACCTTCTGGAGAAAGGTCAGCTGTGCACACATGAAAAAAATGCATGAAAAGTCTAATTTATGTAACAGGTGCACCAGGTGAATAATAAAAGGGAGTGGATCGGGCCCCCTCACTCTCTTTTTTATCTCTGTTCTCTGGCTCTCCTTCTCCTCACTTCCTTTTGTTTTCTTTTCTTGCAACCCCAGCTCCAGACCATCCACACGGCAGCACCAATGTGGGATCTAAGAATCACAGAATCAGTAAGGTTGGAAAAGACCTTAGAGATCATCGAGTCCAACCTATCACCTATTACCTAACCTAGCCAAACCTGTTATCTAACCTGTTGCCATCCTGCTACCAACACACCATCCTACCTATAACACACTACCCTAATATCTAGGTCATGCCACCAAGTACATCATCCAACCTTTTCTTAAAGACCTCTAGGGATGGTGACTCCACCACCTCTTTGGGCAGCCCATTCCACTGTGAGATCACCCTCTCTGTGAAAAAGTTCCTTCTAATGTCCAGTCTAAATCTCCCCTGACGCAGTTTAAGACTGTGTCCCCTTGTTCTATCACTTGTAGCCAGAGTGAAGAGACCAACACCCAGCTGGCTACACCTCCCTTTCAGGTAGTTGTAGAGAGCGATAAGGTCTCCCCTCAGCCTCCNATAGATGATTGAGAGAGGCTTAGCAAGCTCATCTGCCAGCTCTCTCAACACTCTAGGATGTAACCCATCAGGTCCCATGGACTTATGAGGGTCTAGACGTACTAGTATGTCCCTTACATCTTCCTCCTGTATTAAAGAGGGGTTAGACCATTCCTCATCTCTATCGATTGTATCAAGAGACCCTTGAAGAGACCTTTCATTATGTAAGCAGCTGTCTTTACTATTAAAGACAGAGGCAAAAAAATCATTAAGTATCTCTGCCTTTTCCTCATCCCCAGTGATGATGTTGCCCTCCTTATCCAGTAGAGATTGGAGATTGCTCCTGTCCCTCCTTTTGCCATTAACGTACCTGTAAAAGCCTTTCTTGTTATCCTGTATATTAGTAGCCAATTGAAGCTCAAACCGAGCTTTTGCATCTCTAATTTTTTTTCTGCAGCACAAAAAAAAAATCTAAGGACAGGTTATACGCTTTGTATTCTTCCCATGCTTTGCCTGGACAAAGCAGGCTATCATATTCTACCCTGTACTCCATTTTGAAGTTGTGGGAGGGGACAGCTTGTGGAGGTGTTTGTGGCTTGTAGACCAATACCTTTGAATATTGGTTTCCTGTGGCCTGTGAGTCATCATCTTTGGTTGTGCGTTGTGGGAGTTGAGAAATTATCGAAGTGTACTGTATAAAATTAAATGCTTGTTCACCTCCACTGTGGTGGAAGTCTATTTTAAGAAAATTTACGAGTGTGTTAGCCAACACCTGGCTGGTTGCTGAAGTTCTGGAGACTGTACAATAAAATGTAAGAGTTCCCTGACATAACTGGTGTCTTTGTTCAGCCTGATGAGACTTTATAATGAACATCATGGCTCCTACCAATGGGTTGTGGCTGGCAGACATCCCTGGTGGGTGGGGGCTGAAAACTTTCTTGGTTTTCGGCTTTTAAGTAAAGAAAATGTATTGACATAGAAGGAAACATTCAGGAAAACTGGGAAACCTTTAATGGTGATGTGATATTATAATATGCTGCCTTGTAATTTCTAGTTATTCTGTCTACAGTCTATCTTAACAGAAAGATGCGACCAAGTGACTACCGGCACAGAAATACACTATTGCCAAAAGAAATAAAACCAAACATTCCTCTTTATCTTGCATCACCTTTAAGAGTGCGATACAAAATCAAATGGCAATAATATATCACTGACAAACGAACAGAGTTTTTACACAGAATCATGCACAGTGCTTATAGAGTTAACAAGGTATTACCGGAATCAGGTAGGATTAAAAAGGAGCAGACATTTATATGAACACAGTGTTCTCAGACTACAGCTAAGTTATGGGTTATGGTACAATAGATCAAAAATCCAGAAACAAAACCTCCCAGGTTTCAGAGAGCCAGTCACTAACAAACAGGTAATACTTTAAAACTTAAAAAAAAAAATCAACCAAAGAAAAAAAACTTTACAGTAAGTGATAAAATCTCAGATTTCCTGCACATATTTATCTTTGACATTATATGAAGTTAGCTGGCAATGGTCATGAGTACTGGATTGACTGATGAACCCCTACACTGATGAGCTATGGAATTTCCCATTTCTCTGCTGACTTCAACAGACCATAAGGTACCCCACAGGTCTTTTTATTTACAAATTAATAATGGACTAAACGAGAAAGTTCTATCTCCATTAGTGGAATTACGCTAATCTAAGTGTACAATGGGAATCTGTTTATGGTATCCTTCTACCACCTGCAAGACTAACATATTTTCTCAGAGGTGTATGAATAGAAAATGCACCCACCATGCATTTTGAGATGTGTATATCAGATTGCTTGGGTAACAAATGCCACCTCCTCAGGGAGGAATGCCCAGTAAATTTCACACAGATTTTGTAAGAGGACAAAATGTAAATTCAGTCAGGTTTTACTATTTTGAAAGGAGAATTTTCTTCACTTGAATGTTGCTTTTACACATAGATAATTTTCCTATAGCAAACAATACTGAGATTGTACTTAAATAGTAATACATCTTGTTACAGGTCAAGCCTTAATAGTGAAAACCAAAGTATCATGACAGTTACGGGTAAAAATAAATGCATTTTTGAAAGGCCATTTAATATCAAGGTTACTGAATGACAGACAAGAATTTTCAAAAAGCCAAGGTGATGAAAGCTAAATTTGGGATCTGTTAACTCAACTTCTGTGCGTTACTGAATGTAATAATAAAATTGACAGCTTGGAGGGAAGTGTAAATGCACTGCTCCATCCACACCCGGGGGGCATTCACCAGCAATAGCACGAAGTATTTGATGACATACAGGATCTCACCAGCTATCATCTCTAGTGAATCAGGCAATGCTATGGAAGCGAAAAATTAGGACAAACTGAAGAACTGTGGGAAAAACTTCCACTGCTTGGAAGAGCAGAAAGGGCAGAAGAAACATTAAGTGCTAATTTAAATTTTGGGACTGGAGTGCCAGATGTAGTACTAACCTCCCTACAGAGGTGACAGTACTGAAGTGGCACGGCACTACCCTCTATGCCTCAGGGCACAAGGAGACAAGGAAAGGAGGGGAGAGCATCTCCTGCACTTTTTTTTTGGGGGGGGAGGGGGTTGCTGTTGCTCTGCTCTGTGCTTCTTCAGCTTTCCCAGGTGTACCCTGTGTGTTAGGAATAAAGCATGTCCTTGAATTCTCTGGGAAGATGCTATCTTCCAATGTCTTTATTTTCTTCTGCATCCCATTGGAGAATAGAGTGGCTTTACAATTTCTAAGATCTGTCTTCAGGACAGCAGTTCTCTGAGTGGGAATAGCAAAAGCAAATAAACGTTGCAAGGTGTTGACAAAACAGAATCTGGCCAAGTGTTGATCACAGCAGACACTACCGAAAAGCAAGAAAATGTGCTGGGGACACAACAACGCACAGCCTGACATGTCCCTGTAATTTTTGTTTTTAGCAGAACCACCATCTAAATTTTTACTCTAATTTTATGAGACATCTGTGAAGAGCATGATATTAATTGCATGTATGTTTTCTTCGGGGAACTCCATCTGTTTAACTTCCTCGGGAAATGCTTACTTCCTTTGAAAACAAATCTAGTCACCCTTTTCCATATGACTCCAACAAGAATTAAAAGTCTCCAGCAAGTTGAAGGTAAATATGCTAAAAACTGGTTAAGCAAAACATGAACAATGTCCTTTGAATCTTACTGCAGAGCCACTTTCAGGTAAAGGTTCATCTGCAACAAAATTACAAACAGATTCTTATTTTGTGTCTCAGCTTGAGTACAAATGTTCTGAACTTCACAAAACCAAGAAATTTAATTTCTAGATTCACTTTCTGCACATTTAAAAAAGACTGACGACACTACAGTAAAATGCCTCACTTTCTCCTTCCCTCTTCCCTTTCCAGTGATCAGCTGAAAGGCATGAACAGCAGTAACATTAGGGAAAAGGAAGGCAATTTATATGCTTACAATAAAGCAGTTATGAAGTATTTATATGCTCAATTATAATTTATATCCCTCTTTTCCCCAATCTAACGTATTTCACCTCTGGAGACGGAATTTAATTTTCGATTTTTAAAGTCTTGTTGTTTTCTAAATTGTAATTAAACATTTCTAGCACTTCTGACACAGCCCCTATAGATAAATTTATTCTGTAGGCACAGAGAGTCACTTCTGGTTTAACTTTATAAAAAAATTAAGTAAAATAAATTCACTTTTGATCATAGGCCCTGGATTATATTTCAATAACCCTGTCATTCCTATGGGTTTAGCTGCTTGGTCTTGTGCATGTAAACAATAGTTTAGCATAAAACTAATCTGATTTTCAGATCTATAGAATCTGCTTGTTCCATGTCCTAACCGAGGGAAACATGTAAGCACGTGTCTGATCAATACAGCAGCAGTGCTTCATCTCCCTTTCTCTCTCCACACACCACTGGCAATGATGCATCCAGCTTATGATCAATGAATCAATCACATTAGATTCCAAAAATACTCCAGATCCTTTAACAGAAGTTGGTTTTTTAATTTACCACATGTCAATCAGTGACTTTCAGGAAGTTAAATATGCAAACTGAAAAATTATCACCTCCTCTCATATCTGGTGTCAGTAGTATTTTTTAATAGGAATTGTCCAAAGCACCAACACACGAATGTATGGTGANAGCAGCTCAACATCCCTCTTAAACTGGGGAGCCCAGAACTGCACACAGTACTCAAGATGAGGTCTGACCAGCGCTGTGTACAGGGGAAGGACAACCTCCCTGGACCGACTGACCACACTGTTCCTGATGCAGGCCAGGATGCCATTGGCCTTCTTAGCCACCTGGGCACACTGCTGGCTCATATTGAGTTTCCTATCAATCAGTACACCTAAGTCTCTCTCCACTTCACTAGTCTCGAGCCACTCCTCCCCCAGCCGATTTGATTTAAAGTTTGTAACCTACATTAGAAAAATGTGCTATTATAATGGAAAGCCATATCCATGGGAAAAAAATGGGTTAGAGCTTGCAGGCTGGGAATCCAAGACCAACACTGTTTTGTATGCAACCCAGGCTTGCTAATCTTTATCTTTGCAGCAGTATTTCTCTAGCTTACAAATATTTTTGTGCTAACAATTATTAATCTGTAAACACAAATGTCTGCTTCCTTTCAGCACTGAATTAATTAAAAAGGTGTGATGAGGCAACAAAATCTAAACTGCTGGCTGTTCTAGTGAACAAAACCCCGTATCTTGAGAAGTTAAGACTTTTAACAGAACTTTGTCCTGTTATCAGCTATTCTCTTCAGGGTCTCCACCAGTGACACAGTCATAACACAAGTAATGCTATGCCAGGAATATAAAGCTGGTGTTTTAACAACAAAGTGATGTGGTAGAGCCCATCATGGTGGAGGCACAGGTGATGAACCATACAATGCCACAGTCCTGCCCCTCAGCATCCTGCTGATGTTTTCATCTTTCCTAGGCATGGCTTTGAAGTAATTGCTTTTGACTGCTGCTGAAAAGGTGCACTTCCTCTCCATGCCCAGTAATCTCTCAGTTTGGTCATGGGACCCTGAAGTTGGCTCCAATATACTGAACTGTCATGTTGCCCACATTTCACTAGTTCATTTGTGTTCTAAATCAGACAGACAGACTTTCTCAGCTTCCACTCTTGCTTAATGCCCCCAGTGGAAGAAGGAGCTCTTTTAAAGTAAAGCAATACTGTTACGGAAAAATAAAGTGTAATTATGAGTTTGTCCACACGATTTAGCAGAGATGTGTTGTAGAAAGATGGTGGGTTTAGTCCTACAGAGCTGGTCAAGAGGAACCCATGCACAGGCTGTTTGATAGAGTTGTCAGTATTCCTGACTGTAGACACAGCGCAATTATATACCCCAGGCAGAAGATTAACACTGATTTCTCTCCCATCCTCAGTTTTTCCCCCTTCTGCGATGTCTGCCCATCTAACCGTCCCTCATCTCCAAACAGCTGCACTGACAGACTCTGCCTGCCTCTCCTCACCTCAGTGAAGGGGAAGAGACACAATGTGTTCCGGACAGCTTGTGTACGTGACAAAGCAGGTGGGTACGTTTACATTGTTCTGTGTGCAGCGGGATCAGTGTAGCCAGGTTTCCTATAGATATACCTTCCGGTTCCCCTTCCCTATGGCAATTGTCTCAGCTACTAAGCAGTATCCTTCATGACGTCATTAAAAAAAGAGAGAAAAACCCTCCTTCTTTGCTGTAGCTGTTTTCCTCCCCTCTGTCTTTTCTTCCTTCCACACATCCTCTGAGGTAGACAAGGGGAAGTTTTTGTTTCTGCTGCTTCTAAGTGCATGTATGCTGATTGCTCTGTCTGGGTTCCTTACTGGCCCAGCGTGCAGTAAGCTCATACTGTTGCTCTTCTCCTCAGGGAGTGCTACTCTGAATCCTTCACCTCTAATAGGCTACTGATTCTCACAAAAATGGTAGTTATTTAGCAATTTTGAGATTTCTTTCTATCTGTTAAATTTCCTTGACACTGGGCAGAAACTATTGTGAGGGATAGTCCAGCTGCNGACACTGGGCAGAAACTATTGTGAGGGACATCTGAAGGATAGTCCAGCTATCACAGTCCAATACAGCAATACCTCGCTGCATTGCGAGCCCTCCATTGTAACCTCGCTGATTTGCGAGAAATTCTACCCGCAAATCTGCCTCAGTGATTCACGGAGCTTCCTGGCTGATGCATGTGCAGTGCCTCTGCTTTCTCGAGAGGCAGTGCCAGTGCTCCCTGTGGGGCGGGACTGGCTCGGCCCCGAGGGAAAGGTGCACAGTGCCTCTCGCTCCCGTGGCATTTATGGTCTCACGGCGCCGTGCCCCGGTCCCTGCCCCGCTCCTGTGTATCTGCACTCCTGGTCCCTACAGTGGAAGGCTCATGCCTTGGTATGCTCTGAGCAGCCGCTCAGACCCAGCGTAGCACCGCCACAGGTCACGCCGTCCCCTTTTACTCTAAGCCCAGCCGGGGGACTGACACCCGCTGGGCGTGTGTTACTGTTTCCATGGCTACAAGCGGGGAAGGTGATGTGGTCTGTGCCCAGGGACTGCGCACTAAAGTGGGGCTGGGCTGGCTGCGGCCATGGTGGGGTAAGTGCTGTGTGCTGTTATGGGGCACCGGCAGGACGTGCCCACAAGTTAAGGTTTCCCAGGCTCCAAGAATGCTGACCAGAGCCCGGGTTCACCCCTTTCCCACCACGGCCCCAGAGCTTCCCCACCACGGAGGCAGTGCAAGCATGAGCGGTGGCAGCAGCACGGCAGTGGCTGTGGACACATGGCCAAAGAGAAGTCCAGGGATTCTCTGGGGGTTCCCCCAGGCAGAGAGGGCTCAGAAACGCTTCCCTTTGCTCCCCTGTGCTGTGAGAGCCCAAGGGAAGGAGCGGAAAACTCTCTGCAGCGCTCCTGATTGGCTGAGGGTGGAATGATGGGTGTGGCCTGTGTGCATATTCATGACCCATGAGTGTTTGCAAATTAGACGTTTCATGAGACCCTGACAAGACCCATTCTTCGCAAAGGGTGAGGTATGACTGTACACCCTTATAACACGTGGCTAAAAAGAATTAAAATAGTACTAGAAATGCATAAATTTTTGCATAGTTATGTATTGTACCCAGAACTGTCATAGTATATGCGATTGACATTTACAGAAAGTTACCATTGTTCAGAAGTTTCACTGTGGGGGATAAACACATGTGTTTTAGTTATCATAAATCTTTTAGGTATAGCAGCTTTTAAATTCATATTCAAACAGCCTGAATGGCAAATATCCATTAGCTGAAATATAGTTTGAAAAGTTTGGGGTTTGTAGACAAAAAGAGTCACTAAAAATGTAACACCATGTCAGAAAATAGTATGTGCTGACTGAAATAGTTTTTTTCTTGCCCTTCCTGTGACTGGACAAATCAGAAGAGTACAAGGAAACAGCTGGTCAAACACAGATGAATCAAGAGTGACACAGATGAATCAAGAGTGCAAAAGCACACAAACAGAGATTAAAGATTTACTATAGAACACAAGGTCTGAATTTTCCTTCTTTTAAATAAGAAAGAATTTCCTTATTTCAATTAGGAAAGGAAGAAGGTCCCCTACATGGACCACCTGTAGAACTTACTCCTGTCAAAAGCACAGCAACAGACATACCGTCTTCACTGGTGTGGGGCTCTGTACTTGCATCCTGGTCCACTTCCTCCAATGTACCATGTTCACTGTATGGGCTGTCACTGAAGGGAAACAAAAGGTCAAGCAGATAGAGAGAAACCACATACATCAAAGATACGCCACCCCATGAGATTATTTCAAATTATTCTTATAATATTACAAACTTATGTGCAACATAATTATCCTGGTGTGTTATGAACACTGAAGAAGCCTACAGACCCTCCCTTGAAACAACACCTTCAAGTATTAAGAAGTCCTCAGAACATTTGAATCCTTCATTTATAAAACAGGTGTGTGCGTCTTGTGAGGGAGTGTCCTGGTTTGGGCTGGGATAGAGCTAATTTCTTCCTACCAGCTGGTGCAGTGCTGTGTTTTGCATTCAAAGTGAGAATAATGTTGGTAACAACTACGTTTTAGTTGTTGCTGAACAGTGCTAACACTAGGACAAGGACTTTTCAGCTTCTCATCCCATCCTGTCAGTAAGTGGGCTGGGGGGCACAAGAAGCTGTGAGGAGACACAGCCAGGCCAGCTGACCTCAAATGACCAAAGGGATATTCCAGACCATGTGGTCTCATGCTCAGCAGATAAACTTTGGCAAAGCTGCTCAGGGGATGCTGCTCAGGGACTGCTTGGGCATCAGTCAATGGACAGTGAGCAACTGCATTGTGCATCACTTGTTTTGTATATTCCAATGATTATTGTTATTTGCCCTTTCTTTTCTGTCTTATTAAACTGTCTTCATTTCAACCCATGAATTTTACTTTTTTCCCCCAATTTTCTCCCTCATCCCACTGTGGAAGAAGTGAGTGGGTGGCTGTGTGGTGTTTAGCTACCTGCCCAGCTAAACCACAACAGAGAAAAGGAGCAGGCACCATAAGCTGAAATTGGATAAGGTGGTTCACAGCCAGAGTAACAATTTCCTACCTGTCTATGTACTCTGCACAGTACATCTGGAATTCTGGCTGTGTCTGGCTGAACACAAAGGTATCTTCCTCCACAAAATGTTGTAGGAACCCTCGTCATAATTACGTTTGCTTCCCTTTTTTATAGATAACACTTTACGATGTGAACCTAAATGCCCTTCTTACTGATCTTCATACTTCTATTGTGTACAAAAGTAATTCTGTGTCACGGGAACTATCCAGACAACCAGCGTAATGATTTTGTTAAGAAGACAGAAAGATAACATTCTGACTCACCAGTAGTCATCTCCAGCCATGCATTTTTCATACACTGGTCCATCAAGTTCTTTCACATCTGGAAAAATAGCCTCATGATGGATGATGATAGTTTTGATTATCTCATTCACATGTGCCTGACAAGACACTTGGTCTTGTATGTCTGGAACAGGCATCAGGGTTGGCCCAAAACAAATGGCAAGGTTGTAGGGATCCATCATGTTTTCATCACTGTACTGTGAAAGGCTATTAAAATAGAAAAATAAAGAAAAAAATACTTTTTTCCTGTAACTAACCTTATTCTGAAAACAGTAGGAAACCTTAATTTCCATCCCAACTTAAGAGATTTCCTGTTCACACTGACAATCTCACATAAGGTAATAGAACAACAACAAAAAAAGATTTCAATAGGTTATATACATTATAAAGTGAGGTTTTACCACATATACTACATGTATATGTATGTGTTCCCGCACAACTGTGTTTAGTGTATGCTGACTTAATGGGCTAACATAAAATGCATCAACTGCTGCTGCTTCTATCCCATCAGTGCTTATTCTTGGAGCTCCAAGTGAACTGGATGCAAAGTGGGTATACATTTCTCATTGAACCAGGATCCATCTCTCCCTTCAGCTGGCTATGTAACTCAGGCAGATGGAATTGCCTTCTGGAGGTAACTAGTACCTGAATCTTGCACAGGCTCTTGTGACTTCTGGTTTCTGTTTTTACCATACGCCCTAAAATTCCCAAGCACCTTACCTTCTCCCCACAGATTCCCATAACAGTTTCATTATAGAAGTGACCAAACAAAAGGTTCTGGTTTTTCTTATTAATCAATTTTTTTGCAAGCACTCCTTTCTTCCAGAAAATGCAATGTTACAAGTTTTCAGTTTTGAATGAAGAGTTGCTATGTATTGCCCTTTTTAAAAGAATCGACATTTCTAGTGGAAATGCTGACTTTTAAGTGGCTCTGTGCAGGGCCAGTCAAAGAGAACTTGAAGTGCTGGGATGTCCTATACTATGTTGATTTGCACTCTGAAGCAGCATAAGAATTCTGATGTTTGGTTCTGTTCAAATACAGCATCATATTCCCCCTAGAAAAGGGAATTTTACAGACCGTTTTGTACATACAAACAATACAAATGCATAACACAAACCTTTTAAATTACTTCTCTCATAACTACCTTGTAAAATTAATCATGTTCTCCCCCTTCTTATGCCACGATTTTATTATCCTGCCCTGTATGTTAATTGGAGGCATCTTGTTCTACTGATTTATGAGGTGGTTCAGCCTTTATGTAGGCAAAAATGTGTAAAAAAGGCTGTAACTATCATCATGAAATCACACAGAATCACACAGAATATTCTGAGTTGGAAGGGACCCACAAGGATCATCGAGTCCAACTCTTAAACGGCACCACTGCCTCCCTGGCAGGAATCGAACCCTCAGTCTCACGGATGAGAGATGGGACACTCACCACTGTACTAAAGTGGATTTACGTTCTGCTGACGGCTGGCAATATGCAGTGATCCTCAGGGCTCAGTACTGGGGCTGATACTATATACTACCTTCATGAATGACCTAGACATGCGGATGGAGTGCACACTCAGCCAGCTCAGAGATGATGCCACGCAGGGGAAGGGGCAGTATATATGCTGAAGGTCAGGGTTACAATTTAGAAGGAACCTTGACAAGATGAGGAACAGACAAATGGGAATTTCATCAAGTTCAGCAAGGATGAACGCAAAGTCCTGCTTGTGGGATGAAGTAATTCCACATATTATTATAGTCTGGAGCTGTTAGTTAGCAGCTTCCAAGGAAAAACATTGGGAAAAGCCCTTATTGGACAAGAAGCTGGATGTGATTCAGCCATGCATCCTCCTGCAAAGAAGGGTAGTTGTATTTGTGGCTATATTAGGAAAAGAAAAGCCAGTGGGTCAAGAAAACTGATTATTCTTCTTGCACTTGGTGCTTGTGAAGCTGCATATGAGTTTCTATGTCTAGTTTTGAGAGAGTGACAAACTGGCACAAATCCAGAAAAGGACTATTGAGATGGTGGGAGAACTGGAGTATATGAGTTATAAACTAAAGTGGAGAGAATTGGGTTTGTTCAGCCTTTGGAAGAGAAGGCTACTGGAGAATTTAGCTGGAACCTCCTACTATGTATAAGATTATAAACAAGAACAAGACAGACACAGGTACAAAGGGATGAGAGGCATCAGACAGAGCAAGGGATGTTCCAACTGAAAGCAGCAAAAAATTTCTTTACTGTTAAGAGTGACCAAGTACTGAGACTGTCTACAAAGGCTGTGGAGTTGCTGCCCTTTGAGGTTCTTGACTGGACAAGAAAGTCAAATCATGGGAATATTTTTCCTCTGGATGCATAAGGAGCAATTTGGAGGTAGTAAGGTATTTAGTCTGCTTTCCAAATTGCCTTCCTGTGGAGAGCACAGATGTAGCAAACATGACCACGTAACAAGTACAACCCCATACAGCTCTGGTCAATCTGTATGTCTCAGCAGAGAAGCTGTGGTATAAGCCCTTACGACATTTACATGGTGTCACTTTCAGAGGATGAATTCTGTTTCAGATGAATAGCTATTTTCATCAAACTTTAAATCTCTGCCCTTCTCTTAAGTATTGCCTGAAAGTTGTCCAGAAATTGCTAGAAGAAAGGAAACGAGAACAGCTGTGAATACAGGCATGAACAAATAACCTGGCTGCAAAGACCCTGTTTCTATAGGAACAGACAGGCTGGATGAAATGGGGAAGGTCACAAAGACAGAATGAATCAGCAAAGGGCAAATTTAGGAAAAAAAAAGAGGAAGAAGGTGATATGAATACAGATCTAACAGGAAACAGACAATATGGTAGCAGAAAGAGAAAAGCTAGAATCAGGGCAAAGTGCACATAAGCAAAATGTTCTCCCAAAGCACTGGGGGTCAATAAAACCAGACAAGGTCGTGAAGGAGTGGATGAAGAAACAGTGCAATTCCTCAACCTTTGTTTTATTTTCTCATACAGAATGAAGAAGGTTTTTCTGGGATGATGGAGACATGAACACCACTTTCCCTTTCTCACGCAACTCTCTGCCTGTGTTTTGCAATGTGAGAACCAAGCTACTTTATATCAATGCATACACAGGGGATGTATGCACTCTATACTCACACCCCTGCTATCAGAAAATGGAAGCAGCCACACAAACTCTCACCCTGGCAGTGCCTAGCATAAAGCAGGTAGTAGCTTGTAGTGCCAGTGTTGCTTGAATATACTGGGTGTTTTTTTTCTCATCAGAAGATGAAAATCAGCTTGAGATAAGAAAAAACAATTTTTGAATTGCATAAACTATTTTTAATGTAGTTACAGTTTGTACTTGTTATTTTTCTTATCAGCTTATTTGTTGTCAGCTTTAATGCTGTAGCCTGCCCTTCTCATTTCAGATAACACTTCAGTCTGTTTTAGTATAACCTTGCTCAGTTTTGGATTGGAATTTTAATTTGAATGAAAACAGTGTCGCAGTATCACAGTATTAGCAAGGTTGGAAGAGACCTTGGAGATCATCAAGTCCAACCTGTAACTCAACACCAACTCATTGTCTAAACCATGACACTACCCACAGGACCATCCAGTCCAACTCCCCACCTACTAGTGTTTTCATTTTATTTTCACTGCCAGTTAGAAGACCATCTTTTGTGTTGCATAGAGTAAATCCAAAGAACTTCAACACTAGAAAAGCAAGGCAGATAAAGATACACCACCTTGGTTAATTATAAAGCACTTACTGATTGAGGAAGGCGAAGAGGTATCTCATCACTATAAGGACCGACCTGGGCAGAGTAAGGAGGAGTTTGCGGATGTGAAGAGCCCTCTCATAGAGATTGTCTATTCCTGCAAATAGAAGAAAGTAACATCTTTATAAGAAGGTACAAATCTGTCTCTGCCAAACCCTGGCCACTTGCTGAGCTTCATGGCTCACAAACCCAGAACATCAATACATAAATAACCTGAGAGAACCAAGGAGAGATGTTGGCCAAATACAGATGCATTCTCTTTATTTGAATGTTCACATCAGATATATAATATTCCAATGATCAAGCTTCACTATTAAGTTTTCTTGATCGAATGTCCAGTTATAACACTCTCACTGCAAAGTAGGAGAAAAACCTTAATATTTTTTGTGTGTAAGCATGCAATGCAAAGATCACGTTTTTCCCAAATGATTTCATAGCAGTCCATCAAAATTCTTCTGAAGCAGGAAAACCAAGGCCAGCTAATAAAAGCATCAGTTCCTAATGTCTTGTAACATGGATGCACAATCTTCTGTGCTGGAAGGATTATGTGGCTGCAAGTGGGGCAATGATTGGATAAAAGCCTATTTTCCAAAATCAGTATCTCAATTTTTACCTCAATGTGCTTTCTGTCTAAACAACACTGTTGGAAACAACCTTAAATCTCAGTAATATTTTTTACGGCAACCCAGAAAGAGTGCTGCAAATAATGACATCTAAGGGAAATCTTAGCAGAGTACATGAGAAATCCTGTCCAGTGGCACTGAAATGGATATTCAAAACAGGAACTGATTCCAATACCTGAAAAGCTAATTGTACCACAAAATACAGCGTTTAGGAGTACACAATTAAAACAATTACTTACATAAAAATGTATGTGTCAACAGAATTACTGGTGTGTGATACTTACGTGTTCCTTGGTACGGCTACTTCAATCAATCAGCATTTACTTGCACATCCAATATGTGTGTTGACTTACATTTCTTAGAACAACTGGTGTCTAGTAACTAGCATTTTGGTATCAGGAAATAAGCATAAGCAGAGCATATTGGCAGAGACTTCTGTTTACAGAAATGCTACAGTTCATTTGGAAATGCCAGGGTGTCACATCTGCTGTCACATCAGCATTTGTAAGAGATTCTACTGGCTCAGCATCACTAGTGTGATGGGAATAGAAGACTCTGAATGGGTGAAATTAGGCTCCATGACAGTTTCTGCAGAAGAACAGCCCACCACTGCTTGTATGAATGAAGTCCATTTGGGTTGTGGTATCTGCTGTGGGAGCAGCATAGGAAAGGTCTGGCAGAAGGAAAAACCTAATCCCCGGCAGAGCCCCTGAAGGCCAAGAACAGTGTCTCTGGTGAGCTGTCACAGAGCTGGTAGGGAAAAGAACTGCTGACAGTCTGCTTCACGCATAACCTAATGAGTCTCTCAGAACACGAATGCTAGCTGAAAATGAATTCAAGAGCATGTGACTTGAAATTTATTTTTATGTTGCCATTAAACATGAACTGCATGAATCAAGAAGTATTTCTGCTTACTGGTTAAGAGCTGGAGCCCATGGCAGGGAGACACTAAGCCCAGGAGCTGCCAGCAGAGCAAGGATCTGGACAGAAATTACAATTCTCCTTTCCCATTCCAGTACAGACCACATCTTTGGAGACATCAATGCTTACACCCTCACTTCTGGTATGTAGTGCCACACTGCTGTTCTGCACAGCTCATAGACACTGTTTTCAGTGCAAGGCTTTTCTCCACCTGCCTCATCTAAGCCACTCCCAATGGAAGAAGCCTGCCAATATCTTCAGTTTCCATTATTTCAAGAAAAGCAGCTGCTGTTACAACTAGGGGGCCTTGCAAGTCTCCAGTTAGCTGACTTTCTCCCTAACAAGCTTGCTTGTGAACCTCTCTACACACAAGTTCTAGGTCTGGGTGGTAATACGTATGTGCATGAGTGGATTTTCTATCGAGTGGGGCTGAGGGAAGAAGGCCCAAAGGAACTCTGGTTACATCTTCCAACATTCCTGCCTCAGCAGCACTGTGTGCTGCACTTGGGAAGCTAGAGGGGAGTTCTGATGCAACACCAGGACTTGTCTTCTGCATTACAGCCACGCCTGGATAATGTCTTGTTCTGCAGACCTGTCTCTTCCAGTTAATTCTGGAGACCAGCCCTGGACCAATTCAGTCCTTGCTGAATTCGAACTAGACCTCAGAAATGCACTGGCTGGAACCCCAGGTAGTCCGGTGACTCCTTCTAGCAGTGTGCTGCCAATATGGATGCAACAGCTCTCCATAAATGAGTGAGGTAAACTAGGCTGGGGCACAGTCTTGAACACCAGCGGGTAGCTACCACTCAGTAGTTATTACACTCCTGAATGCACCTGTGGTGGTCTGTGCCAACAATAACTCTTCCAAGCAGTTTCTACACATGGTTGACAAGATGCATGAGCCAGGAACTGGTCCCAGTAGGCAGCACAGACATTGCAAAGTAAGTACAGAGAATTTGGCTGCATAGTCATGTGTTGAGCTATCCCCGCTGTCCTACTAGGAGCATGATGAGCACTAAGCATGTCACCTCTATCCTGAAGCACTTAGAAGCTATGCATGCTTGAATGAGGTGTGTGTATTTCCAAAATCCTCCTGGTAACCCAGAATCAGTTTCTATGAAAGCCCCTTTACTGAGAATCCAAACTACTGCCATGCGGTAAATGTGTATACTTTCCATATTATCTCAAAAGGCTTTTATTTCCCAACACTGATTTGGTTCAAAGGAGCTAGGTAATGATGTTACATATTTGCTTGCTGTTTTTAAACGAGCTAAATTTTATCGTTGCTTGCATGTATGAAGTACACAAGTGTTTGGGTATGCAGTAAAGATGGAATGAAAACAAAGCAATTTACAGCTCTGCAGCTTCCCATGCAGAAGAAAGAGAAAGAACTGCTTTGCCTCCACTGGTTTTGCTAAAGAGAGCCTCGGGGCAGAAGAGCAATACAATTTACAAGCTGGGTGCTGCAAGGAACCACTGGCAATTCCACCACTGTGGAAAGCTGGCCACATCTCCCTTCTCACCGTACTTCTCTTGGAGACCCTCTTTTCATTACTCTGATTTTCAAAAACTGTAATCAGCCCTACCTGAGTGCCTGGTGGGGTACTATCCATTTCTCAGCTAAGAAAACAGAAGTTCTGATATTACATGACTTGTCCTAATAAGGCAATTAGCTGCCAAGCTGGAATAGAAATCAGGGGATTTGAAAACTGGTTCATTACTCTAATGATGAGACACACATTCTCAAACACAAGCGAGAGGCCAAGCCTCTGGCAAGGCCAAGAAGTGTCTTTTTCCTGAGTCTGGAGAGGGACAGGAAAGAGAGATGTCTGTGAAGGACACAGAAATACCAACTGCAAAGCAAGACTAAAGTCAGCTAAACATCACAGAGTAATATGCTTATTATTTTCTCAGTTCTCAGAGCAGAGCAACACTTTTAGAGCTCTAGTCTGACACACCTGCCATTCAGACCTATCTGAGCCATGGGAGTCAAACTCACAAGCAGGAGAGTTTCCTGCAAGCAAGATGAGAAGCTGTCTGGTGTCAGAACACTGTGCTTCTGCCAAAGTAGAGCTGTAGTGCAGCCCAGGGCGCAGAAGACATTTGTGGGGTGAAACAAGAAGGGGAGGAAGCCAAGTTCTGGGGTTTCATTGTCCTGGTTTGAGTGGTTTTTTTCCTCTGGCAGCAGAGGGGGCAAACAGCTGCTGCCTGAGCCTCCACCACTGCCAGGTTCAGAAGCAGATAGAGGCACCTCTGTGATAACATACTTAAGAAAGGAGAAAAAAAAAGTAGAGAAACAGCAAAGAAGATGGCCGGAGAGGAGCTGTGAGAGGTTGAGCAGCCATGAAGGCATGGCCAGGCTGGCTGGAGAAGGGGTAGGAAGGGTTCCAGGCATCTCGCTGCTGCTTGTAGAAGGGACCATAGGGAAGCAGACTGTCTGCCTGCAAACCTATGGAATAGAGAGAGCAGGGATGCAGAATCCACCTGCAGCTATGCTGAAGATGGAGGATCATCCTGGAAAGCAGCAGATGTCTTCGAGCCCAGAAACACATGGCTGGAGCTGAGCTCAGCAGAGATCCTTTGGACAGACGCTTTGTGACAGAATTGCATGATGGTAGGATCTGATCTATGTACTTTGGGCTCATAAATGAAGCAGTGAAGCCAGTGCTTAAAAGACTGCGTCCTGTGCTGTGACTCTCGGGCAACAGAGAATGGAAGAGCTGTCGTCCCTGGGCTGAGATCTCACTTGAGAAAGGGTCATGAAAGACTTTTTCCCCTCGTGAGAGAGCAAGGATTTTATGAAAAGGACCAGGGATGGTTTCCTATCCTAAAACTGGTCAGAAATACCAACTTGCCTGGCTTTTCCCCTACTTCCTCTTTTGTCTCCTGGAGGAAAAAAGGGAATATGAGATCTGTTGTAAGAAGAAGGAGGGGTGGGGGGGGAAGGTTGCCTTTAAAATGATGCTTCTCACAATAAGCTCTGATATTGTTAGTTAATAAGTAAATCCTTTATATTCCCCACTTGTCCCTTGTCTTGTTTTGCCTGTGATAAACTTTTTTTTTCAGTTTTTGATTCCAGGAGAGGTTGTGGGTGAATCTGACATCCAGCCAGGGTCAAACCACAACACATGACTACAATACTTTGTGGAACAGCTAGGCACCTTTGCCCAAAACTATTAATATATTGTCGTTAGACAACAGTGGAACAAAATACCCTAATAATATAAGGAACCTGGTTTTCTGAATATTTGTAAAATTATCTAGGCATCTAAGGTGTTCAAGATCTAAGAAGTGTCCACCAGCTACTTCAAAAAATGAAAACTAGAGAGCTTGGAGGACCTTCAACTCTTCAGAGGTCAGTTAAGTCTATAATCTCAGCCTCTGACTTAATTTTAATTACCTTTGAGAGGTGTCTGTCCAACTTGTTCATAAAATCCTCCAAAGAGGCAGATCACAAGAAAGCTCCACAAGAAAATCTGTTGAGGTGCAATCTAGTATTGCTCTTGGAAAAGACTTTATTTCTTGATTCCCATGGACTTCCTTTGCAAAATTTCCATGTCCTTGAACTGGATGAGTGAATTCAGATGAGACTAATGCCATTGCATAAATAAAGAATTACTTATCAGCTATCTGCCTCTTTGTCAGCCACGCACTAAGAACTGGTTCTCAATTATATGAGACAGACATAAATCCTAGGCACTCAAGCCTTAAAAGGCATGATCTTCAGCCTCCAAGATCACTGGAACGTCTTCTGAAGAGGCAGTGTCACTTTTGCTTACTGCAGAGACACAAAGAAACACTTTTCTCTTCCATGAGACATAACACATTTTAACCACCTGGTCAGTCATGAAGAGGTTTTTGCAATGACAGACTCTAAAATGAGAAAGATCAGAAGTGAATAATCTGCCTCACAGAAGTAAAGGAAACCTGAGAGGGGAGAAAACACGATTACTAACAAAAGCTCCCAAATACAAGTAAACCCGAATTAAATTAGAAATTAAGATAGGGATATATGTATTAATCCTAAATAACACTAAGGAAATGTAAATTAAAGTTCAATTAAGAAATAATCCTGAAGCATGTAAAAGGCAATAAATATTCAAATATATATATAGCTGCAGTGATGGTGAACAAAAGACCTTTGCAAGGCAGCAAAGTATTTTTGGCCAACTGGATAGCTGCATAATCGAAAATGCTAAAGAAGCACTGTACCTTTCCTGGTCTTGGTCCTACACACAGCCTTTCCTGCACTGGAGGTGAGACCTGGTTACTGAAAGGAGGAGAAGGTTCCGCCTGGGAGCAGAGCTCAGAGACATGAGTTCTGGACTGTATATGTTCCACCACCCTCTGTTAATACTGCTAGCCTTCATGATCTAATTTCAGTAGGAACAACAGGATTGCCAACACTTGGCAAAGGGAAGACGTTATTGATCAGAACATATGGAAACAGAAAGCTGGCGTCAGCAACTAATGAACTGTCCAACAATTAACACCCAGTGCTGTGCAAGGTAAGCATATCTCACAGGAAAGGTCAGCACAAAGGAGGAAGTTGAAAGCAAACAATGGTAATGTAAGATTTCTCTCTCCTTTAGGACCACTGCTTTGAAGGATAAAATCCAATGTAGTATCTCTGTGTGAGGGCTATTTTCCTCACATAGAGGGAAGTGAATGCCTAATGCATATTTTACACACCTCGTGAATGTCAAATAAGACTGAGTTACACTTGCAGATGTCATTTTTATGGTCAATTTGCCACTGACAAGTTATCTACATGAACATGTATTAGTGCTGCAGTTAAAAATTTGTGCTTCTTTTCACTTTGATAGATGAGTCCAATCCAGCTCAAAGATATACAGCGAATCCCCACTGCATCGAGACTTCTCCATTACGACCCGGCCCATTTGAGAAGCAAATTTGTCGCAATTATGATTCAGGCATTTGCGAGTCGAGCCGCCCGAGACATGTGCAGTTGAGTCTGCTCTGCTGAGGGACGNGGGACACCCCTTCTCTGCCGCAGAGGCAGGGCGAGCATGTGCAGGCGGCGCGGGGCCCCTGGGGCCGGCGCAAGCACTGGGGCTGGGCCAGGGGGCTGGGGGGGGCGGAAACAGCGGCGTGAGGCTTGGGCTGCGAGCACACACGGTCACAGCAGCCACTCAGAAATGGTTCCCTTTGCTCCCCCCCACTCACAGAGCCCGAGGGGAGAAGCAGAAAATTGTCCACACTGCTCCAGAGTTCTGGGGGGTGAAGCAATAGGCGTGGCCTGCATGCATATTAACGACCTGCACTACTTTGCGAGTTTAGCGTTTCACAACACCTTTGGCATGTCCCGTTCCTCGCGATGAACAGGGTATAACTGTATTTGCATTAACTCAGCAATGCCACTTACAGTTCTTTCAGATCTATTTAAGAAGGGATTACTGGAGGGCAAACCCAGTGGTCCCAACTGTCACTTCGGGAAGGAAACACTTGCCGTTTTGTTGAATTTTTTCAGGAAGAGTTGACAATTCAGAATAGTTTTTTGCTTTTTAAGTAATGGGCAATAGTCTGGAGAAGTAATAAAATAATTTTCCTTCATAGCACTTTTTCCTTTAGGTAAATGGGCACTGCTGGCAGCAAGGGACTCAAATGATAAAAACCAGAAGGAAAAAAGATGTAAGTTTTCATCCATCCTGCCATCTTTGTACATGAAATTTAAGGCAAGGGTGATGAAACTATGAAGAATTATAACGCTTTGCGCAGCAGCTAAGCAGTCTAAACAGCTGAGGTGTGTCTGCTGCTGCATGGCACAGCTATGTACGTAAAAGCAAACTGAAAGTCACATGTATAAGAGCTCATATCAGGAGAGAAACTGCAGTAAAGGTGAGTTACGGCCAGCCCTAAGCATAGCTTCAGCACTCTCTGTCTTCATATAACTCCTGTTACAAATATCCAACCTGTTTCTACAAAGGGGCAGAAAAGAAGTGCAATGCAACTCTTCTCATTCCCACTCCAACCTTGCATTGCCCTCTAGATTACAGAATGCTGCTGGGACCAATAGTAGCCACTCCTTATGCTGAGAACGCAGAATTATGGCCCATAATCAGATGGATTCTTTATACTCTGTTTTGCCTTTTATTCCTGCTCTATCTCAAGCACAAAATCTGGCCTGTATTTTATCTAAATCAGAACATAAACCCGAATAGAATACCGTTGTTCTCATGAGTCTAATTAATACAAATTGCCATAAAAGTAACACTAATTTTGCACTGTTTCCATTGTATTTACAAAATGGAAAGCATTAACTCACAATGTTCTATATTATTCGGAAATATATGCATAAATGCAAAGGAATTCCTCAGTGGCTGCACTGAGAAAAGGTTCACTCTGCAGCTGTAGCCTCAATTATGCTTGACATCCATAACTAAGTACTTCAGTTTCAAGGGTTTTTTTCACTGGCAACATTACATTTCCATATAAAATGTGTGACATTCTGCCCTTTTAGAGCTTTATGTGAACATTAGCTTTACAAATTTGCTTTCTCCCTCCCCCTTTTTGTAACCATTTCTGCCAACGATTAAGAAACCACACTGACATTTATCTTGAAAAACTATTTGAAATAAACTTAATGTTTATTCCTTTCCTCAGTATTTTCCAGACAGTGAATGCAATATGAATTAAGAGTACTTAAACCCTCAAAATTATGTATCAATTGTGATCTAATAAAGTTACAGCAACCTGTGTTCTCACATAGGAAAAGGAGTCTGGCTCTGCTCCCATTAAGAGGAAAACCAAGATACATAATATGTGAGGCCACATAAGCACTGAAAGAAGAAACTAAAGCAACTAAGACTGAAAGGGAAGAAAAATCTTGCCTAGATGGCTTTCCTTTTTGCAAGATATCCTAAGAGTTAAGGCTAAAATATAGCAATGCAAATAGTCTTTTAGACCGACATTTTATGATAGTATGTACTCGGCACTGGTCAGACCACATCTTGAGTACTGTGTGCAGTTCTGGGCTCCCCAGTTTAAGAAGGATGTTGAGCTGCTTGAGAGGGTCCAGAGAAGGGCGACAAGGATGGTGAAAGGAATGGAGGACAAGCTCTATGGGGAGCGGCTACGCAAACTGGGGTTGTTCAGCCTGGAGAAGAGGAGGCTCAGAGGTGACCTGATTGCTGTTTACAACTACCTGAAGGGAGGTTGCCACCAGGTGGGTGTGGATCTCTTCTCTCAGGCCTATGACACCAGAACAAGAGGACACGGCCTTAAGCTACGCCAGGGGAGGTTTAGACTGAATGTTAGGAAGAGATTTTTCACAGAGAGTGATCGCTCATTGGAATGGTCTGCCCAGGGAGGTGGTGGAGTCGCCATCCCTGGAGGTGTTTAAGAGAAGACTTGATGAGGAGCTCAGTGACACGGTCTAGTTAGTAGGGAGTTGGACTAGATGATCCTAAGGGTCCTTTCCAACTCAGCATAGCCTATGAGCCTATGTGCCATGCAGGTGCTCTGTAAACTAAACCATGACAAGTAGTATATATTGAAATGCTT
>WEKX01005396.1:0-33268 GCA_013390025.1 Pitta sordida | reverse complement strand
TGTTTCATGGAAGTGGTGCACCACTCAACAAAGTGCACAGAATAGGCACACAGCTGTAAAAACACTCCAGGCTTCTCAGAGGATCAGAAGATGCAGACACACAGCCCTCTGTTCCTAGTGTATGGTTCTGGGGCTGGCTGAGGGTTCAAGGCCCAGGCCCTGCTTCTTTCTTTCCTCATACCACATTCAAATTCCCCCCACTGTGAAAACACAAAGTAAACTCACCCCAATGTGGTCAAAAAGAAACCCCCCTTTATCCTACCATTGTCCACACATGGCCCTCCCTGTTCTCCAGGCATTGACAGGCATTGACATGCCATTTCAGAGTGCCCCTAATGATAACCTTGTAAAAACCAAACCACAAAATCATCCTGCCTATGCTTCCTTCAAAACTTTACGGAAAACAGATCTTGGACTCTTACAGTACATTATCAGGAAGAAACCCCTCTGCTTTCTTCTGTAACAGCAATAGCAGAAGTCAAACCTAGCAGAACTACTCAATCATTACTCCTCATTTTGACAAACTGTCATAAAGATGATAATCTTGATTTATGACATCCTCAGAGAACACTCAGTCTAAATCAGGATCAGATGGCAACACCTCTTTCTCAATAGACATTTTAAAATGTTGCTGCAAAAAGCAGTGTCTTCGTTCCAGGCTATTGGTTGTTACCGATTTCAGCTCTGCTAGATGACACTATTATTTAAATAAAAGGTTGTCAACTCTTTCACAAGAAGATAATTCATTGCCTACTTAGAACATGCAATAGTTGGACATTCTCTGTGGAAACCATGACTTAACACTAGGGATTTAGTGTTCATGGCCATTTTTCTAGAAGTTCTTAATAACAAAACAAATACCTTTTTGGGTAAGTGAACTGAAACCTTCTCAGACAGTGATGCTCTAGAGGTTGGTAAATCTTTCCTGCCTGTGAGGGTGCCCATGTACACCTTTCTGCTTAGTCCATTGAACTTTTACCCCTCTTTCCAAATACCCCATCCTTCTTTCAGAACCTTCAAAGGTGAATAGAAACTCTAAAATCATCCAGGCTCATCTTCTTGGAACACATTTAAAAGCCTGTTTTGGGCAAGTGTCTTTCCACCTCCTGAGCATGCACTTGTATAATCTCTGTAAACTGAACACACATTCTTGGTATTTTACAATTTATGTTACAACCGTATTTAAGGCTCTTTAACATAGCAGACTGCAATACCATCTCCACATATAAGAACCACCATTTATATTTTTCTCAATGCTTAGTGAAATAATGAAGACATAAAGAGATCCAGTGGGCAGAATCTGACAGCAGAAACTTTGAAAAAGAAATCTGGTACAAATCTTTAATGACGAAAATGATTAATCACTCGAACAGCTTGTCTAAGAATGCGGTAGATTTTCTGTAAACTGAAGTAAATAAATCAATAATTTTTTCAGCAGATGTGATTTAATTCATCCAGAGGATACAGAAATCAGCACAGAATTATTAGGTAAAGTTCTATCATCCCTGTCACTTAAAAAATCACTCAGTTACAATGATCCTTTTTTAGATTTCAATTTCTATGACTTGCAGACATTTTCTAGGTTGTGGCACCACAGTTAGCTAAAGCTGAACTCAGGCAGAACCAAGATCTTCTTAAAGCTTCTTAAAAAGACAGTGTTCCCCTCAGCATCAAGGACCAGACTGCTGAACTGTGGTCTTGAGGTCCTTTAGGACTCCTCAGTACCACCAAGTCTGTAAATAGCAACAGCTGCATAAAACCTTGAAAAAACCTGAAACACAAACAATTGCACATAGACCTGGTCACAGTGATCCACATATTTAAAACCCTCAGGAGGAATTACTGCAATCCTCCCTCTGTGGGAAGCAAACCATGTTGTGTTCCCCAAGTAGGGAGCTGAAAAACACACTTGATTGCCAGCCCAGGACACTGTGCACACATCAATCAGTGGTCCTGCCCGTTGGACTGAGACCTCTGCCAAAGTAACAGTTTGGAGAGAGCCTGACCTAGTTAACATCCCAAAGGACTGGCTCTTGCTGCCTGTGAAACTGCTCTTTCCCCATCCGGTTGAAGCAGGCAAGTTATAAAGTTATAAAGGAAGAGCAGAAAGAAGGAAATTCTTCCTCAAAGCTGGCACCTCTGAGCACTTCCAATTTACCCACAGGGAACAGTAAGCCTACTGATGGTAGGCTTAGCCTCACCCCTCCTCAACACCTGCAGGGATCTGCGAACTGGAAGAGGTTTTGTCTATGTCATAGCAATTCACTCACCCACTAAAAACTTCCTAAATTACCACAACATCTCTGTGTCTGGCTATGAACAGAGCAGTGCACAGTTCCATGCAGTGCTCCTCCAAGGCAACCCAATACAACCTGTGTGGCTCTCCTACAGACGAGACTCAGCTGCTCCCCTCCATCCCAGGGCTGAAGGGTTTTCCTAGTTGGATCAGGGGTTTTAAGGTGAGTACAATAAAGGTCCAGAATCACACAATGCTGAGCAGTTAGTTATTTATACACCAGGGCAGGTTACTTATTCAGTGGGGCATGAAAACTTTTGTGGGAAGTAACACACTCTGTTTGCACGGTCATGACTTCATTCCCTTCTGCCCCAGTGCACAGAGGAAAAATAATACAATGCATTTAAATTTAACTATGCCTTGTATACCAAAAGATATTCTTCCTGCCCTATTAAACAAAGAGTTGTACTGTACATTAATCCCAGTGGAAAAAGGGAACAACCGCAGCTGCGAGTATGACTAACAACTGGCCCAGACTCCTACAGATGGCAAACAAATTGTCTCAGGAAAATGTGTCAAGTTAGCTCTTTTTTCAGGCTACTACTGTGTTTCTGAAAGTAAAATTCTATTGAGAAAGAAACAGAAATTTCTACTTACTGATACAAGAAATAAGATCATTAAATCTTTCCTTAGGAAAGACAGGATTTTCCAGCCCTCGGAAATAGAGCTTCAGTACTCCAGCAACTGAGTTAATGTCATGGTTACTTTGGTCATCTGCCAAAGGATTTTCACCTTAAAAAGTAAATAAAGTGAATGAAATACACACGCAGGAGCATTCTTGCATAGAACATTTTTATGAGTGAGCGACATTTTGGGTTTTTTTTGTTTTTAGTGTGTGGGAGGTGGCAATGCAAGCATTCAAGTAAGACAATAAACACTGATTTAGAAATCCCAGGCTATGATTAACTAAAAATGGCAGCCTAAATAAAGCTTCCTTAAAATTACATAACCTAGTGATCTCTTAAGTCCTGAACTTCCAGCTAGGTATTTATGGACATGCGATTTACGGTTAGTAAAATAAAAAAGCCAAATGTTCTTGATTGAATAGGTTTGCTCAGACTCTTCTTTGGGACCTGACATAAAAAAAATATGGATGTAGATCACTCTTTGAATTGGAAATGTGTCTTCATTCTGAAAAAATTAACACATTCAGGAACATGTGCAACGATTTCATTGAAACCCTAACTGAAACCTCAGCTATGACTGAACTATTTCACTTGTGCAATTTTAAAGACTTAATCTTTATTTTGAAACACTTTAAAATGTGTATTATCATCCAGCACAGCACTGCCTAGGAGAAAGCAGTTAAGAATAAGGCTCATCTAAACACTTCAGAATGGAGGGATCTGGCTTTACGTAGCAACTAAAACCAATTGTTTACATATCTTGTCAAAGACAAGATCAGATTAAATAAGATACATAACTATCATGGAGAGAAAAATATTGTGCATATTTTTTCATGCTTTTAGTCACAAACCTTTTTGCCCCAAGAGTTTTCTCATTAGCAGATGATCTGCAAAAGTTTTCGTGGTTTTTTCCCCCCATGAAATTAAAAAATCTCAGCTTTTAAGACTCAGGAAAAGAGAATGTAAGATTCAAAAAAACTGTAACAAGTATTGCTTTGACACAGGTCAAAGCTGGATCCTGCTTCCCTGCATGAGCAATCCAAGGCTGGGTGTTGCAAGCCACTCATATTTAAAAAGTTGTGTTTACTTCCTGACACCATTCACATAATTCCTCCTCTGGGACTGAAGTTTCCTTTGGGAATGAAAACAGTGGTTGAAAATGGAATGTTCCTTTCACAGCCCCTTTTTTCATTGATCGTGTTGCTACTTTGGCAGAGTTACCAGAAAGCTGAGCACACGTATTCCAGAACATCAAGTAACAGGACTCTCAAATTGCATTAATTAGGCTCTTGAATCAATTTAAATATATTATCTTTCTTTTCTGAGATGTTTAAAATAAAATAAACTATTATTTGCAGTTCATCACAAACAAAAGACTAAAGCTTACAGTTGACTGAAGAGTCACATGCCTCATCTAAACAAAATGAAACAACCCCTCAAGCTCCAAGGACACAATGGGGGGAGAACATGTACATGTCATCATTGTACTTCATGTTTAAACATATGATGATGCGACGTTCTAGGTGCCGTATACAAATTATATACAAACTGCTTAAACAGCCAAGAAAATAATTAGAATTTAAATGATTTTTAGATGTCAGATATTAAGGTTCTCAAATAAATGAAAATGCAATTACCTCTCTCAAATGAATTTTTAATATCATTGACTTCCACCTGGGAACCAGACACTCTAAAAATTCCCTGATGCTGAAGACCTGCAGCAAAGATGGGAGACAGCGGTGAAAAACTGATCTATTTTTAAAAATACTTTATTCTCTATTTTAAAAAACATAGTCATGGTGCTAAATGCAAAATGTAAAAGACACAAAAAAGTCAGGGCAATAATGAAATTACATAGTTTTTTCCAGAGCTTACCGTATAAATTTATAAATCTGATACAGCTTTCCACAATAAGAGGAATGACTTGCCCTGAATCCTGCAAAAACAAGAGCAGAAAGAGTGAACTGCAGATTGGAAAGAGGAAACCTCCCTACTCTGGTCTGAATGTGAAAATGCACTTTCTTGGTCAATCCAGATGGACATACAGCACTGACAAAAAAAAACCTAAGAAAAAATACCACTTCTAACAGAGTTCTCTTTACATTTAGGTAGGGACGGAAAAAAACAGGTGAAGAGGAAGGATTATGGCTCTTAAAATCACTTGGTTGGGAAATTCAGCCACTTCATTCTGTATCTGTGGCCCTGTATCTGGCTTACACTGTATGTAACATCTAAGCTCATGCATGCGTTTTTGATTTTCAAAACAAAATGAGTTAAAGCAGTGAATTTGCCTTTTAAAAAGCTTATTAATAATAATAATAATAATTCATGATGAAGATGATCCCTCTGCATCCATTTAACTTACCATTCTTTATCTGGTGGAGAAAATCATACACGGACCTAATTACACAGGACCTATTTCCTCAAGGTATTTTTTGTTGTTGTTTGGATGGTTTGGGGCTTTGGTGGGGTTTTCTTGTCTTGTTTGGGGGAGGGGGTTGTTTGTTCATTGTTTTAATGTTTATTGCAAAGAACTTACAAGGCTTTTCTGAACTTGCTGGACTATCAGAAGTGTTCTTGGAGAAGAGCCAGCAAATGACACTGCACAGGGTACCAGAATGTCTTCCTCTTGACCTGAGAGCACTCCTACACACTCTGATGACTCCCATGTCCTAACATAGGGCAGATGCTGGCCTGGTATGTTGTTTCTAGCTGCTATACATGGCTGATAAGGGAGCAACAGCTACTTTGAGCTGAGCATGTTGTTTAGCTGTCTTTTCTATAGGCACAAAGTTACTGGGAAAGGGACGTCACAGCTTATACCTCCCCACCTGACACTGGCAGAGTTGAGGAATCACAGCTTCTCATCTCAGCAATGATACAGCAGCAGGTCTGTAACTATATTTTCTGTTACACAAAGGTGTTTTAATAAAAGATAAAAAACATTTGTGATGGGAGGGGGAGAAGATACACTAAGTTTCAGTGAGTTACTTGCATTCTTGTTTTAAACTGTCTTTTTCCAAAAGAATCTTCGGAGTCCTTTAGTTTCGGCATTTTAAGAAATGCTTTAAACTATGTTATTGTTAAAAGTAATCAAATATGACAAAAATCATATGAATAAAAATTATTTGGAAAAATTTGTGTTTACGGTGTTGTTTTGGAAGCTACAATTTTTCTTTCCAAATGAATTTCAAATATGTAAGTGCTAAGAGAATTGACTAATACATCTGAAAGTTAAGTATAAAATCAGTCTGTACCATGAATTCAAAAGCATTCTATAACTCAGAATATATATTTCCTCCTATAAACTAGTCCTTCATTTTCATGCTAAATTACACACTTTAGTACAGAGGTGAGTGTTCCCGCCTCTCATGCGGGAGACTGGGGCTTCGATTTCTGCCAGGGAGGCAGTGGTGCTGTTTAAGAGTTGGACTCGATGATCCTTGTGGGTCCCTTCTGACTCAGAATATTCTGTGATGGGATATTTATGAATTGAGCTCAAGTAGAGTAAGAGCCAGCTACTTAATAAGTTTGAAAAATAGTGAAACAATGAAACTTTGCACTTCTGAGGTAACTTAACCCCTGATCTTCTGTGTAGTCTGTGCTGTGTTAGTTGGGCTTCAAAAGGCCGTATCACTAATTATGCTATTTAAATTCTGGCTTGTTTTTCTTTTAATTTAAAACCTAAAAAAGACTGGCTAGTAAAGAACCAGTAATGTCTGGATGAGCATTTTCTCTTTGACGTGTGCTCAGCAAAAGCTAAATAAAACCCCCATGGAACAGGTCAGTTACTAAACCCAGGAACATGGTTATCTTCACAACACTGAGCAGCCTGGCTTTCCAAAAAAGCAGAGTATTAGAAAACATGCACAACATGCACCCGTACCTCCTGTTAGTACACTGGTTCATGCAAAGAATGTAAAGCCTAGGAAAAGATAGTGTTTGCAGTAAGAAATTACAAAAACCCCACCAAACAAAAAAATTACTTTTGTATCTGGTTTGGGAGAATCTGTTCAGAACCACACAGAACTTTATAATTAAGTAATTCCCTGAAATAATCTAAACTAGCAGCTTTGGCTTTTGGACCTAATGAAAAGAAAATAATTTGAAGTAGCAATCTGTGTTGTTGAATGTCAAGAACAGTGACCACACTGGTGCTATGAATTTAATCTTATGTGTGTAGTCAGCAAATGCATGTCTGGGACTAATTATCATTTAAATAAATTTAATAATTAATAATTTTATCATTATAATTTCTTAAGATGCAAACCCCTTAACAAAAAGCAATTTGGTGAGATTTAGTGGTATTTCACTAGCTGTTATCATTTTGTCCCTGCCAAAATGACTCATCCCTATCAGGAATGACATGGTCTTCGGGCAGAGATGCTGTCTGAGGGTAGTTCCCACACTGGCAAATCCGTCACAAGGCTACCAGCTTTCTTGACCTCTTTCCTTTTGAAAGACTAATTATGTAGGACTTCACACTTCCAAGTAAGCCTTGTCACCCACACTGCCATGTAGGATAACCCCTTCCTCTGTGAGGGAAAATGATGATTTTTCCTGATTTGTTCTGTGCTTCTCTAATCCAGGGACTTCTGTTTTGAGAATTTCTACTCCTTTCTTACTTTTATCCTTGAGCAAGAAACCGTTCATGATACTCAGCTCTCTCATCAGCTGATGATTTCTGAAAGTGTTTGCACTGCACATCACCAATAATAATAATAGTTTTCCCTACTGTGGTACTGAAGATGGCTGAAACCTTGATCCAAAGACAGCTACACTGGTAAGGTGCCACTGAGCATGGAATCTGTTCTGCACAATGTTTGCCACTAGCTATATTGCACAGGAAAAAAAAAAATCCCTGTAACATCCAAAACCAATTCACAGAGCTTGCAGTCAGGAATTTTACTCGCTGCATTTATAAATACATTTTTGTCAAGATTTCTTTCTCTTAGCTGTGTCAGCTACTGTCCAGAGGCATTAATTATGATGGGCAGGTACTTAAAAATGAATAAGGAAATACCCATAATTTTAAAAATACAATCCCTCCAGAGTTGTGCCCCGGTTTAGTTTTGCCTCCTATACTCATACACTCATTTCTTAATGCAAACTTCTCCTTCCAGGTCTTTGAAAGAACTATATAATTTTGATCAAGGTATGAACGCAACCCAAGAGCAAGGCAGAGTTGGTTCTCTTATCACCAGAACTATACCTGATGTCTCGTGTGAGAGTTCCTTCGGCCTCGGCTAGAAGCATTATTAGAAATAAAAGTAGGAGAAAGAAGAAGATAGTAAATACAGCAAAGATACAAGATCCGGAATAGCGGTGATCACAATTTCACACAATATAATAAATTCCTAAAGTCATAGGATACGGAAAGCTGGATATCAAACCCAGGGTAATACTGCTTCTCGCTCCTCCACAGACTTTCAATGCTGAATGTAATGAAAATGGCAAGCAGGAAATTGTGCTAAATTGTGGGATGCACCACTACATCCTAACTTCCATATGATGCTGTTTCCTAATAAACCCAGCCTGCCAATACTATTCCTACTTGATTAAAAAAACTGTAGGGAGGCTAACATGAGAAACAAATCCCCCTCTTTCCCTTTGACTTCAGGAAGTATTATATTGATCAACCGGGAAAAAAAAGAGCCCCAGGACAGACTCAAACATAATGATCTGCCTCAGCTTGAGCTGGGGATCATTACAGTAAGAAGTGTTGAGATCAGCCACTGGGGTGGCTGGTGTCAGTACCTTGATGAATGACTCCAAATCACCATTAAACAACTTAGCACTATACTGTGATCGGGGTCTGGGCTTCCTGTGTTTCTGGGGCTTAGGGGGAAGATTTGGAGGCCTAAGGGAAGGGAATATGATTACTGAGCAAGGTAGAATTAAGTCACACAAAAAAATGAAATGTCTGTAAGCTCATGGCAAAACTTCATAAAGGAAGAAATAAACACAGTACTTTTTAAATAATGATTTTCCATCAAAGCTAAGTGTAACAGCGATAAAAGATTGCAGAACTCCCTCATGAAAAACACATTACTTATGAATAAATAATTACATTCTTTATGAATCCTTGTTTTGCAGTTTTACTCTTTATTCCAAACACTGCACAATCAGAATGGCTTTTTGTGTTGTGGTCATGCACGAAATGTGCAGCAACCACTGGAATTCATCCCGCCAGCTGTGGCAGAACACAGGCCACTTGAAGCACCTCTTACCAGGCTGAAAAGTTGCTTCATGCTGGAGAAGCTTCAAATGCAAATTAAAGCTGCTCAGCACACTCCTAGGATGCTTCAAAACTAAACTGTCTGCATTTGCAACTACAGCCTGGAAGGTTAAATAGCTTCAGCCTTCCACATTGAACCACCAACAATTTCACACATGAAAAGAAACACCTTGTTAATTAGCTACAGGAATTAAAGGAATATCAACTTGAAATAAATAAATAAAGCAGCATAGCAAAAAAACCCAAAAAAAACAACCCAAGGAAGAACATAGGAAACTTTGGTCTGCAAAATGTTTACCTAATGCATTACACATGTGATGACTACAACTAAAAGAGATAAATATTGTTTTCTAGGTCACAAATTGTTTTGTGAATGTCATGCCAACAACTACATGCCAACAGCTTCCTTAGTTGTCATGCACCAGCAGTTCCCTGTTACTACAGGATTTTTGTGAATTAGCAAAAAATCAAATGTTTCTGGGGAACCAGTGAGGAGCAGTAAAGCACAGAGCATTGAGCGGTGGGACTTTGGTCTGCTTGAGTATACCCTGCTATTTGAAACTAATCTTTAAAGATATCCTCTTTTCTTCTACAATACAACTGATCTTGAAGTACATTTCTGTAGCATGTCTCACACCCCGGAAACGTAACTGAACTTTGGAGCAATAGTCCAGAGCCCAGGAGCTGGTGTTGAGGAATGGATTGGCAGCCCCTACTTAGAATTTATTTCTCTAGGTGACCAGCTGTGAGAAGATATGAGGTAAGATGGCTGATCCCCCACTTTATTAAGGTAAAATCACTGTCTAAATCCACCATCTTCTGTCAGCTATTTACACAGTAGGGAATTTAGGATGATGTGAACCTGGTGAGCCACCTGTTTTGGAATCAATAAAGGAGGTTTTTCTCACTAGGCAAACTTGCTGATTTCCATGCATTCCTGTAGCATCTGGGGTATAGCTGTCAGAATTAATGTCAGCAATTAGGAAGAATGCTCTGACTTGTTACCACTTTTCAACTGATGTCATGTGAGAAAAGTAGGTGAGCAAGTCCAACTTTACAGAGCTAGAAAAGACCATGAAGTGGTTGGAGAAAATCTGATGTAAAGTCTGTACAGATGTCCCCAGGAACATGGGGACCAGTCAAGATGGTTCTTGCCCAGGAAGAAAAAAGGAGAAAGAGAAAGCATCCAGCGAGGACGTATTGCATGGAAAGGGAAGGAAAGAGTGAGATCAAGAAGGCTGGGCAGGAAGTTCCTGCTGTCACCAGGACACACTACCTATATCAGTGATACATCCAAGTGGCAGCTGCAAATCCAAGCAGTTGCCATGGCCCCCCCCGTCTCATACCCTGGGGACTGCTCCGCTCATCTGGGTTTATATCCAGAGGCACATTCAAAGATGTGGTATTACACACCTGAAAAAAAGTATGTGCAGCACAGAGCAGGGAGATCTAACATTGTAACTCTTCTCTTCTGTGAATATATAGACCCATTTAAGTATTGAACACATGGATGTTGGGGGAGGCAGGTATTCGGTCTGGGCTAGGTTGTCAAAGACACAGCCTGTTGCCTAAACTAATCTTCCTATCAGGTTTTTCTGAATTATGTATCCTGACCAAGTGAATTATAAATTATGAGATGCAAGGTATCTCTGATAAGTGAAGAATATTTCTAGCACCAAAGTGCCACTTGCAACTTCCAAATTTTATGTATGATACACAAATATTTTTTAAGGATCTCCCAGCTTGTCCTACCCTTGACACTGGCCTAAGCAGCTCACAAGAATGAGGCAGATGGAGAGTCTGGTCTTTTATCCATTAGCATGCTGAAACAGGAATGCTCAAGTTTAAATTCACAGGGTCTGTACTTAATTTACGTAACAACAACGTTATACATCTTTACAGAATTTTCCTAAATTTTGTAATTTCTAAGATTATACCTAATTGTCAACTCTAAACCAAGTCAGATAAAAATATCTTACCTTGTTGTCACATATTCAGCCCTGTGACCTAGAAAAGTTCAACAAACAGGAAACAATTATTTGTATGTTTTAGGGAGAAATTTTTGTACCTGAATTACACTTAGCAAGTTATTTTTAAACCTAACTTGCATGTTACCAGTGAAAGATATACAATTTCACAACAAATAGGGCAGTGCAGTTACCTGCTAGAGCCATGGTTCCATTTAAAATACAAACATAACCCATATTATGGAACAACTTTCAAGAAGCCTGCCCATAAATGAAAGGGTCCCTTGATACTGTAAATAATTTTAAGTAAAATTCTAAACAATATCTACTGTTTGTGCTCGTGTGTTTTAGAGGCTAAATCAGTGTGGAAATAGAGCCATGTCAAGATGAGATAACATCTCTGCTTGCACCTCGTGCCTAAACCTGTTCGGTGCTGAAAACCCAGTGCTCCAGACATCACTACTATTGAAAGACTCTCTCTCTCATCTGTGTATTTCAGGAAAAAGAATAATGCTACCAGTGAGAAACACCACAGACAACTGCAGGGAATTGTAAAGAAGTAAATACCATATTCCAGAAAGATTCCTGCATAACCTTTGCAGATCAATGAACCAGCAAGTCAGGCATGTGTATCATGTCAACTAATCGTAATGAAAAGCAAAATAACAAAGCAGGACAAAGGCCATGGTATGATAAGTTCCAGTGAGCCCAGTTTTGCCAAAGGGAAACTGTGCCCTATTGATTTATTAGAAATCTTTGAATATGACAGTGAAATACTGGATAAAGGGGAATTAGATCAATTAATTTACCTGGATTTTCAAAGGCCCCAGATAACTTTCTTCACAAGAGGTGACTAAAGCAACTAAACAACCATGGAACAAGTGGCAAAATACTCTCACTGATCAAAAACTAGTGAAGGAAGGGGAAACCGAGAGGACTTAAATGGTCTCTTTTCATCACGGCAAAAAAATGTAACGGCCATTTACTCAATCCCTCCCATTAGGGCCATTTATGCAATCCATAAGGCATTTATTAATGTCTTGGACAGATCACAGCAACTAAGGAGGTAGAATATTGTGCAGATGACTAAAATATTTTTGTATCAAGTCCTGACAAAACCGTTAAGTCCTCCAAAGGGCTTAAGAAATACATAGAGGAAAAAGAAATTCACTATTAACAAGCTCAAGTAAGATGTTAGAAAAGAATTAAACATCTGCACAACAAGCAGAACTAGACAGGACTCTGAAAAATCACTCTGAGCATCACTTGGGCCAGGTCTCAGTACACTGCTCAATTCAAAAGTGACACCAAAAAACCTTTTCAGACTCCAGAAAGAATGAAAAGCAGTTATATTAAAAGCACAGTATTATGTGCCAATGTCCAGATGCAACCTAACTACTGCGCATTACTGAAAGACCTAATCTGAAAATACGTCTTGCAGTAGCAGGAGAGTGGGGATCCCCTGAAGGTGGCACAAAGAATAAGCTCTGGGAAAAATATCTGACATTAAGAAATGCAAAGCTTGTTGCCATCTATTTTAGATAGGTGAAAAAGAGAGACGGAAGAAGAGTATGAAAAATAATCTATGACAAAAAGAGTGTAAGCCAGGGACTACTCCCTATTCAGGCTACCAAGGGAAATTTGTTGAGACTAAGATTCACAATAATAAATGCTAGTAAAATGGAAGATGTTACAAATCCTGAGAGATTTGAAACAATTCTTTGATATTTACCAGTTTAGGGCAAAGGTATCTGGACCACAGGGGAGATTTCTTTCACAATTCCTCATTTCCCTTTGCTTTGTTAATTTGCTCTTTAAATAGATGAGCCTTGGGTTAGGATTAATATGAATATCAGTGTGCTTCCTACATTTAGAATCAAGTTAATTTCAGCATTTCTCATTTACTTTCCACATTTGTAGATGCAGACTCAGCACAGAACATTCCATCTATCTCCCTTGTACAGATCATGAATATGTATCCACTGTGTCCATGAACAGCAATAGACTGCAGTAGGCAGGTGATGAACTGGAAGAGAAGCCGAATTCTGTCAACATTGTGGACACAAGGCAGGAATCTGGATTTATTCAGCCTACATCCTTGCACTGTATGAGTTTGAATAAAAGCAACAGAGAGTGCCAAAGGAAAATTTACTGTTGAGACAATCCTCTCCTTCTTCCCCTATTCTCCCCTGTGTTATTTAACACAGCACACTGTTATTTGTCTGCAGTCTTGCTGACATGAAAGTTCCCAGAAAAGGCAGTTGGAGGGGACCAGGGGAGCAGTTCACTTCTTACAAATTCATTTCTAGCTACAGCAGTAACATTCATAATTCCACTGCAATTTGACCCTTTTCATCATCTCCATTCAAGGAGCTTTCAGACTCCAGGTCCTCCTTCCCAGGCATGTGCATTTTAATGCAGAACATGCCTCAATTGACCAGGGTATTTGTTTTCAACCTGTAGAAATGATGGCTTTTGCTTCAAGTATGAGCTTTGAATGAAAATGTGTATGTTTGGGGTACTACTTGTATGTGCTATGCCACGATGATGGGACAACAAGTATGTGCCAAAACACACAGATGTACTTGGGAGTTACAGCTGGTGGGTAGAAGGGAACTCTTCAAACACAACAGCCCAAGCATGCCTGAGCATGGCAGAATGCCCCAGAACCTAATGGCAATTTATCACTTAGGTCACCCTGATAAGAAGGGTTTTTAAAGTCTCCTTTCAAACAATTCTTTCCTTATTTTTTCCAACATGCATTAGGCAACAGATTCTCTTGCCTTTTATTTTTCTCCCTTTCCCTTTATTTTCCCAAATGTTTTTCTATGAGCTTTCAGAGGAAAAAACCCATCTTTTTTTGACTAACATCAGCTGCACATTGTTTTGTATAAATAAACTGCTCAGACACAATAATTCATATTCATTTAACACATATTCAAAATAAATTTCTATTAAATGAAAATTTCCATGAGAAAGAAGATAACATAACTTGCTGTCTAAAACTAGCTACCAGCTTCCACAGTCCAGCTTTGCAAGAAAATGTTGTTTATTTACTACCCCCGATCTCAGCCACAATCTGGACAGGGGCACTGTTTGGGTCATAGTCACTGAAATGTTAGTAGCTCTTTAGGCATCTCCACAACTGGATTTGTGGAACTAGAGTTTTCTATTAAAAGAAGAGACATGATTAACAAAAGATACTTGGCAGTAAAAAGAACTTTTAGAATCTTTTAGAGACACTCTTTTGAGAACAGGTCTCCTTTCCTGAGCCTAAAATTTAAACTACAGTCTTTAACCTTCAGGAGAGTATTTTTTCCTCTTTGTGGTGTAATCTCACTTCCTCTCAACTATTTAACACTCTCTGTGGCTAGCCCTCGAGTCTTGTACTGCAATTCCCCTTTTCCCTTTTGTCCATGAGGAGGTGCCTGTTGGGAGGGCTGGTAAGAGGTGGGCTGGAGCTGTGCATAGTGTCTGATTCATTACTGCCCTAAATCTGCTTTACTTCATTTGATCATGGACGTCTGCTGACTTGGTTTTAACATGTTTTTAAAAACTGTGGAGAGTGTTCAGGACAATGGATAATTCTCTGCTACTGTAATTTGTAATGCAATGATGTAATTTGTAATGCAGTAATGATAATCAACAGGTATAAAGCTATTCATTAAGTTTTAATTCATTTCAGTTTACAATATGTAAACATGTATTGTAAAAACCCCCCATGACTAAGTGTGTAAGAACCCTCCTTCTGACATCAGTGAGATAAGGATTTCACCTTTTACCATTAATGAATACTCCACTGGGTTCTTAGGCTGGAAGAACGACACTCATATCATGTGTCAGAAATGCTGCACTAGTGAATACATTGTAAGAGACGAATCCTGGATAATTCTGTATGCTTAAAAAATACCACTGTCCCCCAACTCTTAAAAAACCCTAAAGTCAACAGAAATCTTTAGGAGACAGAAAAAGTACATTTGTCACGGCTCTTAAATCAGCCTGCACTGACTGTGTCAGCTTTCCTTTTAGACACAGGATTTTTTGTTCAACAGTTCTGTTTCCAAATATAGTCACTTATCTAAACATCTGTGCAGTGGAAATAAGTACCTGTTGAAGACATAAAATCAATTTATGTGTGTACTCTTACCATTGCACCAAAACTATGACTAGCAAAAATCAAATCTGCGTTTAAAGGACGATTAAGGTTCAAGTGTTGTAATTTTTTCCTGCATACCTTTGGCATTTCAGTGGGTTCATTGTATAACCTGGAATCACTTTGCAGTTTATCGTGTGATACTTACTTTCTCCAAGTGTCCTCTGCAGCAAGTCATGTTTTGCTTGAAGTTTTGTGATGAGATTACTCCCTTCCAGATATTCTCTGAATTTCTGTAGAGATGCAGATGAATCTATTACTACATATGGCACATGAATTCCAGGAACTTCTGCATAATGCTTACCTCAGGTGTTTGGTGTGTATCACATAAGGAAGCAATCAACATACCATAAAATAGAATTGCTCTGTTTCCTGCTGGTTAGCTCTTCTTTTTGCAATGCTAGGTTTACTCAGGTATGTCTCAGAGACTGTTGACTTCACAGACTCTGTTGAGCGACTGTGTTGGAAACACTCTGATACATCATAATCTTCAATGGTGACCATATCTTGTATTGTCTGCAGGGTAGCCTCTGTTGTTTTCTTAACCTGGCAATAAAACACACGATTTACCAAATGCAGGAAAGATATATATAGGAATATCTTAGAAGGGAAGCTCATTACTCACAGGAATTCTCTGGCACATTCCCTCAGACAAACTGGTAGGTGAATGTGAAAAGTTACTGTAACAGATATCTACCTAACAGATGACACCATTAGGTTTCCTATCTAGTTCTCCGCTTTACTATGGTCCAACCCACAAACATACATGTACTCTTGTGTTGGCTTTGTAGCACACTCAAATATTTGTTTCCTGAAATTAGAAATGAAATGTGACATAATTCAATTACATTCCCAAAGCGGGGAGGCAACAGAGACGATACACAACTCTGGAGGGTCAGCCCTCCTAAATGTGGTGAACGTGTTATATTGAATGTGTACATCCAGGGATCTGGCTGCCAGAACAACATGTTCTTCTATGAAGAAGAAATCTGTGACCTTGTTTTGTAGAGTGCTGTGATGAGGGGCACAGTAACGTTTAGACTGCAGAAGTGGAATACATATCTGAAAGAGTGCTGGAGACAGAACAATTCATGCCAGCCTTACAGCACTTCCTGTGACCTATGGAGTACCCCTGTGCCTCTGAAAGAAATAATCTTCCTTCTGCCTTTTGTCTTTGCTACCTTGAGATACTTTCTGAAGGCAAGCTGTTGTTTTGGGTTTTTTTAAAGACTATTCTATGTGTCTAACAAACATTAATATTTTTGTTATAGATGTTCAACATACAGAATGTAAAAAAATGGCATCCTGAAAACTTATCAGTAAAGAACACAAAGAAACTACATTATCTCTATGCTTTCATTTAGGAATAAGTTCTCATTTAAACTGAAGAACTTTAACATGGCCTTAACTGTGATAAAAGTGCAATTTCCTCCCACTGGGAGGCCTTTCTCTGCTGCGAGAGCAGGCAAAAGAGAACAGCATAGTTTTTCTGTATTAAAAAAAGCCAACCAACATTTTATTTTGCTAGGTGAGCTGTTCCCATCAGAGGCATTCATTACTTGTGTTTATAAATAGCTGTAGCTGAGGGCTCAAGAGATCTTGACTCAGCTACCACAAAAGACAGTTCAAATTCCTTAATACTACAGAAGTAGTCCAGAGGACTGGGCAGAGGGTGGGCACAGAAGACAATAACTGTTGTCAGTGCTTAGCCCCTGTAGACATAGGTCTTACCTCCTCATTTTCGATTTTGAGTGTAGCCAATCGTGACTGTAGCTGTTGATACCTAAGCATCAGCTCTGCTTGCACAGGTTGCTGTGCAGTGACCTGGCAAACCTAAGGACGAATCAAGAAGAGCTGTAAGGTGCAAGTAATTAAACAAAAAGTCAATAGACTTTGGTTGCTCTCTTTAAAACTAGGTGAATTCCTCCCAAAGCTATTACGGCTTAATAAAGCTAACAATAAAATGTATCCATTTTAACTTAAAGTACTTAAGTGTTACAAGGTGTGGGACTATGTACCACATCTTACAACTACAGAGCACAACCCTGTTGCACAGCAGCTCTATGTTCCTTCTCTCATCACACAAATCCAAACCTTGGAGTTACCTTCAGAAAAAAAAGACACACACAGGTGATTCTGCATTCTGCTTTGCTACTGGCTTTTTAGTGCAGCAGAACAGGGCACAGTTGGGGCACCCTCCATGCTTGAAATCTCCAGATGATAAAATGGGGGAGGAAGAAGGGGAAAAGGCTGCATTGCATCATGAATAATTTGAAGCAGATCTGCAGCTGCTCTCAAATAGCACCCACAAATTCTGTTATGAGTGAGGCAGGACATGAAGTCACTACTTACACTGGTGCTGGGCTGGGCACAGCATGGCACAGGTTGGTCAACAAACTCACACCAATCTCATTATGAGTAAAACAGAATATAATAATTCATTGCAGTTTTTACATGAGAATTTTGAAGATAGGGACAGTGTTGCCAGTTTTGCAAAATGTTATTGGTGATCCACTGGCTTTTAGATAGCAGTAACAGCTTTTACCAAACTCTTGGTAAAAGCACATAAATTCTCTATCCTGGTATACAGAAACAGTGAATGTGGGGATACTTATGAGTGTACAAACCTCATCCCCCATATGAGATTGGAACTCAAACTTCATTGGGGGACAAAAAGCGGTGGGGTACATTTCCATGAACCTCTGCTTGTCACTTCGCGGCTCCAAGCTGTCAACTGCATTTTCAATGATGTCTAATCCCTCATGCCTGGAAGTTTCAAGGTTATACTCTGCAGAAAGGTATGTTCTCAGGGCTCTGTTCAGACTAGCATGATAGCCAAGATCACAACACTAAAAAAAATAAAAACAATAAAAGGAAAAGAAAACAAATTTAAAAGGAGGAACACCAGTCAAATATCCTAATCCTGAATTTATCACTAAAATTTTTGCCCTGAATTTTTTATGTCTTTGAAGTGTTTAGCAAAATACCTTCTCAATTAAAATTGTACGTACTGGCAATTTGAATTCAGTCCACTGTAGACTACATGCATATGCACTGTTTATAAGAGTACCTCCCCCACAGCTACTACAAACCTTTAGGACTCATGGGATCATGTCTCCCTCTCTTTCCTCTTACTTATTTGAAAAAGGACAGAAAAAGATACAGACGTACACACTGCATGTGAAAGAGCTTTCAACCTCTTTTACAATATCAAAATCTATGTGTAGAAGGGAAACCCTTCACACCCTCCCTTAGGTGTTGTAACGACTAGGGATCAAACTGGTCTCTGAAATCTGACATCAGAAAGCTGTTTTATTCACAATAAAGCACCCAGAAAGACTAAGCTTTCAGTCCTAGCAAGTACGTAGTCCAGGTAGTGTCTGCAGATGGGACAGTAGCTCTCCAAAAAAGTTGCTGAAAATGAAAAAAGTCATGTTCAATCAAACACACATATGTTATCCTCTCTGTTTTGCTCTTGTAGACTGGAAATTTGTGTTACGCTTACTAAAACAGCTGCTCAACTTTCATATTAAAATGCATCCATATTTTAAAGACTTCCAGCCTAAAAAATACTGTTTCTATAAGGAAAAGTCTCTTGGTGTTTTTCTCTTGTTCTACGTCAAATCAGATCTCATATTTAATTCACTATCTTGGATGAAAAAGACAGACTAGAAGTGCTGATAAGAAAGTGAATTGGGACAGCTGTTTTATTTCATGTGCATTAGCATCAGAGAGACCTCATGGAAGATTAAACTGAAAGGAAATTAGAAATAGAGGGCAATGCCAGGTTTAGCACTGCCAACTATCCATCTGTTACAAAACTATAGCCTGACTTTTGGCTCCAGTGGATTAATCTGAGTATTACTTTAAAACTTATTTATTTACAATTAGAGCTGTGTGGGTTTCTCATGCAGCTTTTCTGCAAATTGGAATATGAGATTGCAGCCTTTATGCTTCATTGTTAGACCCTTAATCTGCTCAGTCACCATCACCACCATCATCTTGGCAAGTTATAACGACTGAACAAGGTAAACAAGAAGGATTCTTCAAGTGACGCACCTGCCAGACAAAAAGGCATTTTCTTGCAATGCCAATGTCAGCAGAGCAAACAAGAATTAAATGCAGAACCTGAACTAGTGTCTAATCACCAGTGGCTCTTTGAATTGAATTAAAAATGTCTGAATTTGGAATTTAGAGCCCTGTGGCACCATGCCCTGGTCCGTGACCCAGTCCTGTGTGTCTCCATGCCCAGTCCCCATAGTGGAAGGATCACGCCACAGTATGCCCCAGGTGGCTGCTGAGATCCAATGCAAGAATGCCGAGCAGAGCTCGGGGACACCCCTTCCCCGCCACGGAGGCAGGGCGAGCACGCGCAATGGCAGCAGCCAGGTGGTGGTTGCAGAAGCGGCTGGGATGGTGCAGCAGCGGGATATGCCCACTCTGCAGCCGTGCTGGCAGCCCCGGCGGGCTGGGATGACATGGGGCTGGGCTGGCATGGGGCTGGCCAGGGACAGGGAGTGGGGGAGGAGCGGCACAAGTTATGCTCTGCTGGTGGGGTAGTGCAAGCATGCACAGTTGCAGCAGCCTGGCCCCAGTTACAGATGTGGAAGCGGCAGAGAGGCCAAAGAGAATTCTAGGGATTCTCGGGGGGGGGTCCTCTCAAGGCAGACAGGGTGCAGAAACGCTTCCCTTTCCTCCCCTGTGCTGTGAGAGCCCGTGGGGAGGAGTCAAAGAGGCTCCCCAGCGCTCCTGATTGGCTGGGGGTGGAGCGATGGGCATGGCCTGCCAGCATACTAATGATCTGCACGTATTTGCAAGTTTGACATTCTGTGAGACCTCTGACATGACCTGTTTCTTGCAAATGAGCGGGTATAACTGTATTTCCTCATTACTAAAGCAAAAAACTTAAGGTACTGCCACCAAACTGCCACGCTCACCATTCCTCTCTGACCATGCTTGGAAAAACTAATCACCAACTGTTCTGGTGTTGCACAGAAGTACTTATATATGCAGATACACATACACATGCATGCACACTAATTTACATGATTTTCAGGAAAAATCTGTAGATTGTAGGAAGACTTGTAAAGTTCAAGTGAGCAACCACACTGTTAGCCAAAATAAACAGGAGTCTTAGATGTTCACTGCTCAGCACACCAAGGCTACAGCCTGGATGTAAGTAAGACATCCAGTAAGATCTGCTAGCTATCTATGGGCTAGCAAGATGAGATCAGTGCAGAAAGACATGAAAATAAAAAATAAGTGAATGAAGTCATAGACAATGAGTTTGATTGCATTTCTGGACTCTTGAAGACTTTTGGTTGGGCAAAGTGGAGGGAGATGAGGGACAAATTTGGCAATGTATGAAAAATTAATTTTGTAATTTGCATTTTATTCTTATTTGGAATTAAATCCAAAGCAGTCTCAAGAGCATTTACTCCCTTTATTGCACCCTAGAGTATATTCAGGCTTGAACAAAATGAACTGCAGTGCTTAGCACACAGCTTCAACCAAACCAAGCTGCTCTTCATTTCATTTCATATCCTTTCAGAAATTGTAATAAAATTCTAATGCCAGGAGAGAGAGGAATTAATAAAAAAAGGTCTTAACCTCTGAATATGTCACTTTCTAAGCATCCTGTTACACAAACATCCAAGCGAAGGGATCTGACTGTACATATCATATTTATGAGGACTTATGTAATAAAGATTGTGAGGTGCACACACTCTACCCTAGTTTTAAACTTTGTTCTATGAACGATTAATAAAGAACCTTTACAGATCAAATTAAGTTCACAAGAGCTAAATGTTCACTAACTTCTTAACCATCCAAAGCATGCAGACTGCAATTAGGGATTCAGATATTCCACTTTAAGGAAGACCAGCACATGAATATTTTATTTATTCCAGCAGCGGAACCACAGTCAAATTGTTATGGTCACTTTTCTTAGCTTCTATCTCTAGGTCATATGATAAGTCTGGTAAGCATGGTAAGTCTGAAAAAAGGTCCCTACTCTACCTTCCTCTTATACCCAGATATATTTAATGAACTCAATTACACGGAAATCTTCAAGTAAATGAGTATGTGCCATAAGGACAGATGCTGGTACCAACAGTCAGATTAGCAGCAGTGTGTACTCTGTTACACCTCTGAAACTCAAAATATTAAAAAAGAATTAAAGGTAAAGCTTATTTAATTTAGCTAGAAAGTAATTGTCACTGCTTTTTACAATATGCAAATAAAGGAAACAAATAATTCTGCTCTCCACTTGAACTAGATATCAGTCTAGTCAGCTGAGAAGAAGCATTCAACAGAAAATTCAAATTCCTCTAGTACAACACACAGAGGACAGAAATACGCTGTGCATATCAAATCCTGTTTTTCTCTCCTCTTCTTTGCAAATGCTGGTCTCACCCCTCAACTTACTGAACACATTAAATCATCCAGTTAAGACTCCAGCAATATTTTTATATTGCTTTTATCACAAGAACTTAAGACGGGCAACACATCATCATTTTAAGTCAGCAGCCCTGAGCTCTGTTAAGGAAATGAAGATGTTGAACAGTTCAGATCAAGTTCAGATGAGGAACTGTAATTCAGGATTTTGCATATGAACCTCATAACTGGAAAATGCAGTGGAATCCAAATGAAAAAATGGTATTTTTTTGGTAAAAAAAATAGTTCCACAACCCTTCCCAATCTAGTTAAAAAAAAAAAAAAAGGAACATTTTACTGCATTCTTTCATGTATTCATGCTATCTTTATTAGATGTATTTTTCAGTAACATAGGAAAACATTCAGTTTCATTTATGGGCGATATCAAAAGCTTGAGGAGATCTAAATTCTTTACATGTTAACTGTAACTCAGACACAGAGAAGAGGTAATCCCCTACAGTAGAGGCAAAGAGAGAGTTCGGGAAAGCACGAAAAGTCAGGCAGGTAAATAGGGACAAAATAGAGCGAGCAAGAATGAAACTGCTACCACTGCTCTGAAAACTCCAAATCGTACCATGACATCAACAGATTTACAGAATGAGATAGTCTGGATGGTTGTAACATACAGCCACTGGGAAGCACGTCTCACATTCCAATGATATACAGTCACACCTCGCTTATTCGCACTTCCAGTTTTGTGTTTTCGTTTCTTCACGGAATTTTTTTAAGCAAACATTATTCAATTATTTGCAGAGCTTCCCAGTTGATGCATGCACAGTGTCTCTGCTTTGCCAAGGGGCGGTGCTGCCACTCCCCCGTGGGGCAGGGCAGCCACACCCTGTGGTGGATGGGGGTAGCGCTTCTCACTCGTTCCTGCGACTCGTCGCCCTGGGACTGTAACCAGAGGTGCTGTGGACCAGCTCTAGGTCCCAGTGCTGCTCCCTGCTCTGCTGCTGCTCCAGGAGCATTCCCAGAGGTGGCACGGCCACCCCAGGGTCAGAAAAGATTCCCTTCGCTTCCCTGACCCATCTGAGAGCGTGGGGCAGTGCTGGATCACCCTCCAGCACTAAGTGTCTGAGGGGGCAGGGGCAACAGGCATGGCTTATTTGCATACTCATGATGCACCTATCTTTGCAGATTGGGTGATTTGCAGCACGGGAGGAGATCTGATCCCCTGCAAATTTCGAGGGTTCACTGTAACTCCAAAAATCTTGCCAAGACTCTTGCATTTACAAAAAGTGTTTCCTTTCTCGAGTGGCAAACATGCTGTTTAAATACCGATGCTTTCACAGCATATTCTGATTAAATACAAACGTCTGAAAGACACTTCACTTGAACAAGCTCACTACTGGATTGTCCTGGTTTGGGTTTTTTTCTCTGGCAGCGAGGGGGGTTAACAGCTCCTGCCTGGGCCTCCATTGCTGCCATGGAGATCAAGGTCATGAGCAGATAGAGATAGAGACATCTCTGTGTATAACATATTTGAGAAAGAAGAAAAAAGCAGTAACAGAAAAGTAGATGGCCGGACCAGAGCCCGGGAGAAGCTGAGCAGTATGAAGGCACAGCCAGGCTGGCCGGAGGAGGGGTAGGAAGGGTTCCAGGTGTCTCACTGCCGCTTGTGGAATGGACTATAGTGAAGCAGACTGTCTGCCTGCAGACCTACGGAATAGAGAGATAGAAACCAGTGATGCAGAATCCACCTGAGGCCACGCTGAAGATGGAGGATCATGCTGCAAAGCTGCAGATGTCTTAAGAGCCCAGAAACATGCAGTCGGAGTAGAGAGCTCGGCAGAGATCCTTTGGACAGACGCTTTGTGACAGAATTGCACTATGGGAGGATCTGAAGTATGTACTTTGGGATGGGCTCATAGATGAAGCAGTGAAGCCAGAGCTTAAAAAAATGTATCCTGTCTATGACTCTCGGGCAATAGAGAATGGAAGAACTGTCGTCCCTGGGTTGAGATCTCACTTGGGAAAGGGTCACGAAAGACTTTTCCTCTCGTGAGAGAGAGGATTTTATGAAAAGGCAGAGAGATGGTTTCCTGTCCTAAAACTGGTCAGAAATACCAACCTGCCTGGTTTATTTCTCCTACCCCCTTTATCTCCTGGAGGAAAAAGGGAATATGAGATCAGTTGTAAGAGAAGGAGGGTGGTGGGGAAAAGGTTGCCTTTAAAATGATGCTTCTCACATTAAGCTCTGATCTTGTCAGTTAATAAATAAATCCTTTATATTCTCCACTTGTCACTTGTCCTGTTTTGCCTGTGATAAACTTTTTTTTTCCAGTTTTTTATTCCAGGAGAGGTTGTGGGTGAATCTCTGGCATCCAGCCAGGGTCAAACCACAACATGGATTAAACTGGCTCTGAAGCAAATTCTGGTAGTGCATGTTTACAGCCTAGCTATCATTGTCCTTCATTACTAAATATTATAGAATGTATATTTTAATTAAAAACTAGCAGTAAGGAAGCTCTAGTTTTCATGGTTGTGTAAATACTTTTACATACACTAACTCCAAAAAATTGCTGTCTTCGTATGCGTGTGCACAGAGAGCTTCACTTTTCCTCCCCTCACAATTTGAAAAGCTCTAGGCCTGTGGTTCCTTCCCACACCTTTCACTCTCAATGAAATGGCTAAGAACCTGATACATTTTACAACCTGGTAATGTAGAAACACACAGTGGAGACATCTACTGAGAGATGTGAGCTCTGAAAGGGAAGGCAGGAGAGATGACAAAATGAGCATCTTTCCATCTTCTGAAGCAGGGGGAGGTGCTGGGAACAAAAGAAAAGAAACCTTTCTTTCCTTCCAGGAGACAAGAAGAACTCATACAGTTCATATATATCAGATATGCCCTAACTAGAGCCCCCAAATCCACCATCCTTTAATCAGCAGCAGGAAAACCATCCACTAGGAAGGGTCAGTGTCTCACCTGGGTGGTCCCCTACCAAGTACACTGTTTGTCCTTAGTTTTCTGCCCTGATCATCCATTTATTGGGACATCAGTAAATGTTTTCATTGCCTCAGCAATGGTGGAGCAAGTTGTGCAAGTGCATGGGCACAGATTAGACAGGAACGGGACACAGCAGAATAAACCAAAAGAAATCAGAAGAGATAAACCATGCAGTAATGACTAGGAAAGGAATAAAAGAGATGTTGAAATAGAGACAGGAAAAAACCCATTGAAAACACAAAAAAGATTCATTGCCATCTCTTACAGGAAAGCAAGAAAAAATTAAGCAAAATGGGACAAAACGGGGAATGGAGAAACGAAAAAGTAGTAACAAGACATGATAAATTACAAAAGACCCCAGAAACGACAAAGAAAACTATCAGTATGTAGATGACACATAATAAAACATACACATACAGCTACTTTAGCCCATTCATCTCAAGAAGGCATTTTTCCCTTTCTATGTGAAGCCTTGCTTCCCCAGTCAGTAGAAATGAGAAACCTCATTTCATCTTGTATTAATTCATGCTATATTAGAAATCGAAGCCGCATGTGAATATTGTTATCTGTCGTAAATAACACAGGTTACTGTTACAGCAGAAAGACTATTCAAATATCTAGGATTTCATATAGGCCACAGGTGCATACCCACTAACCTCTTTAACCCTACATTGATAGTGAATGAATATTTCTGAGCTTGTGTTTGATGTCTCCATAGTTATCACATACAGTCAATGAAGAGGGTGGTACATGACGGAGTGCAGGATGCTCCTTCCACATCATGTAAAAATGTCAATAATACAGGTTTTGGAAACCAAATGCTGGCACAAGCCAACATCAGTGTGTAACATCATTCTTCTGGGATGTTCTCACAGGAATAACTCACTGAAAATCGGTAACAACTCTGATGGCAAGACTGACTGCATCTGTTCTTCAGACTACAGGAAATAAGAGTCAGAAGCCATTGTATACATGATTCAATAACTAAATGAATGAAACTAAACAATTTTGAAAACATGGAAGAAATGGTTTCTTCTGACTTAAATACCATTAGATGTCCATTTAAGCAGCTTACCTTGTAAAAATAATTATAGTCCAGAAATTCTTTAATAGTACAAAATATTTTTTGTGTTATTCCTGTGATATTTTCTACTGACACATGGGGAGAAAACACAATGTTCTAATTTTAGAGGAGTGGGTTCAGCATCTTAATGGTACTTAATTTTGTGAAATATAAAGTTAAAGGGAAAATCTGCTGATTGTATCAGACAACATTATAAATGCTAAGTGTACTATAGGCAACTCATATGACTAATGCATTGCCTTTAAAATGAAAAAAAGAGCATTATTTCTGAACAGAATAAACATAAAAAACAAATGTGCTGATACTTACATCAATTAAATCCGAAAGGTCGTGAATATAATACTTGAAAACAGAAGCATTAGTTGCTTCAAGGGTGAGCAGGTATTCGTTACGGGCCTTAATAGATTTCAGCTTGTTTTCAGAATATTTTGCTTGACGCTAGGAAAGACATTGCATATTCATGTATTTTAATTGCTTCATTTTTGGCATGCAGAAAAAAATGGTAACAATTCAAGTACATATTCCTACTAACAAGAAGAAATCTCAATTGCCAGTCTGTTACAAGTATAACAAACGTAAAACTTAGTATTTTGTTTCAAATGCTACAAACCATATAGTAAGGATTACACTGGGAATAAGGTATTCCCCTCTCTGAGCTGCAATTATGTCAAGTTATCTATAACCCAGAGATAATTTATTATGTATACCTTGTTTAATTTTATTTCCCAGCTGGACTTTTCTGTCTAAATCATGCTAAAGTGCCAGAGATGCACTGAGTTTACTTCAGATGAAGCTAAATAAAAAAGACTATTTACTTTTTCCTTCATTTTTTCAATCTTTTTCACAGAGCTCCGTCTCTGGTGCCTTTCTTCTAGTCGAATATGAAAAACAGGGTCTCCTGACCTCCCAATCTGTTTTTCTTCTTGCTTCTCTGCTTCCTTCAGTTTGCTTTCTGCACTGATGCTCTCTGCATGATACATGTGGTATGTTTTCATGACCTGCAAAAGACGAGAGTCAAAAGAGAGTGGGAGAAAATGAAAATATAAAGGTATCTACAGAAAAATCACAGGGTCTTTGAGCAAAATGTTGTCTTATAAACATGGACCTTGGGTAAATTTCTTCACCAACAGCGATTGAGGACTTCTAGTTGAATTTTTCTTTTCTGATTTATTTAATAGTACCCCAATAGGGAGTTTTTCCTTTCATTGCTGATAGAAAAGACCAAAAATCATTCTTATGAAACATTAAGACTCTTGTCTTTAAATGAAAGTCTGAAATAATGAACAACGAAACTAAATCTTTACGGGTGCCGTATCTATCTGATACATTACTATCTTCAAGGCTAAGTTGGCTAAGTTAACAGCTTGGCTGTAGACATCACATGTTAAAAAGCAGAAGAATCCCTGCAGCACTGAAGGAAGGGGAAAAAAGCAGAGGCAACAAGAAGCTTAAGTCTGGGAGCACGTCTGCAGCTAGCTGGATGGCTGTCCATGGTCTGGAAAGAAGTGGATGCCAACTGCACAACCAGCAGATCAAGTGTGACCTAAAACCACATGACAGCTCAAGAAGGAGCTGTCTGATAAGTAAGTTGTGAAGATGTTTTCCTCACAGCCTCACAGCTAATACCATTATCTTCCCTCTATGCACACGATGGCTCTGCAGACAACAGAAATCAGTGCTGCCAGCATACACATAAATGCTTGCATAGATCATAAAGAGGGAGAGGGACTGGTTTAGCGCCATACTCCCTTTCTTCTTCAGCAAGAAAAACCTCAGCTTGAATGCTGTGTAGTGGGCAGCAAGCAACCACAAACCCCCCACCTCAACTGGGAAGGGCTGTCTCTGCCCACTTCTAGCAAAGAAAGCTTCTTTCCACCTTCCCCAGCCCTTTTTTCTTGTTTGTTTTTTTGTCCTCGTGTTTCAAGCACTGAAAAAGCAGGAAGGCATCCTCAGGCAGCTTGCGGCCTCCACTCATCCTTGCAGGGTGTTGGAGCTCTTCACAGCAGATGTTATTTTTGGGTGGAGGCCATGCAAACCACTCACATCTCCTCCAAAGGTTACAGCCAGGGAGGAATCAAACAGTCTGGTTTTGTGACCCATGAAGGAGACAGACTGCTTTGGGAGGCTGCCTTGAAATATTCCCTTGGGAGAAGCACACTTTTTGTAACTGAGTAGTTAGGCCAGCCTAAGGAGCTTCTACAGAGTGGGAACACAGGGAACACTAAAACGAGATACTGCGAATTCATTGCAGCAAGTCAGCATGGGTCGACACAAACCAACTGCATGCCGTGTCATTGGGTGGCTGAACTGATGTGTATTTGAAGTCTGGTGCAACAAAAAGACAAGACATTTTTAGAGAGCTGCAATATTGCATAATGCATGTATGTTATTGTCATGGGTTAACCCACACGGACTTGGTTTTGTGAATTTTTTCCATTTTCTTCTGAGATGGGGGCGGGGTGGCTGTGTGGCTTTTTCTCCCCCCCAGCCCCTCTCCTCGCCGCGGCGTGGAGTGGGGCCGGCCATGGAGGCGCGCAGGAGAGGCGGTGCCAGCGCGCGGCGGCGCATCTGCCCGGTTCCCTACTGGGGCTGGGGAGGATTGCAGCCATGTGGGGACCTGGAGGTCGCCCCGAGGATGACATAAAACACCGGCGCTCCCGGAAGACAGAGGAGACCAACAGCTCAGAGTTTCACCTCATTGGACGGAGGGGGGAACTACTGGAGGAGGGACTGCGGGACTTTTTAAAAAGCCACAGGGAGAAAGGAATTGGCCTCTTCCTCCTCGCTTCACCACCCGGGAATCTCTGCTGCTCCAGTGCCTGGCTCCAGACATTCCTCCCAGATGATCTCGACAACATCGGCACCCATCCTTCGCCGATGATAGCCGGCAGACGTCGCTACCATTTTTCTACCCGTATCTTGTGGTTGTTGGGACTTTCGTGTATTTTGGGGGGGGGGATTGGTGTTTTTGGTGGGGTTTGGGGTTGAGGGATTTCTCTGTCACGCTGGGAGTGGGTTTCATCGCGTGTGGGAGCGGCAAGCTTTGGTTTTTATGTTCCCCACTGTTGATATCACTAGCACACAAATTATTTTCCCATTTTATATTTCCCTGTTCCCTTTTTCTTTTCTCTTGTAAATAAATCCTGTTACATCTCTAACGATCTCTCATCCAAGGAGTGATAAATAACCCTTTACTGGTCTTAAACCAAGATAGTTATACACCATTAATTGTGTATGCCACTACTTAAGACTGATGCGGTGCTGCTGATAAAACTGAAATAGCATTGATATTAAAAAAGAAACAGGCAACTCTACACTAATTTCCTGTAGTAAGGTAAAACAGTTGAAGACGAGCATTAAAAAGTGGCCCTGTTTTTATTTTTAGCAACATTTGTTTACAGCTCTGGGGTGAAAAAAACCTAAACTGCCTGGAGCAGGACTTTGAATTACATATTGCTGGTGCTCCTTCGTAGCACAGTTGTGCTCCAAGGCCTGACCACAGTGAAGAGCTCCCTGCCCAAACACTGCTTGCACCTGCTGGGAACAGCTGCTGCCCCAGCAGCTCACAGTTTGCATGGATGAGGCAAAAACCTGAAGACAGACAAAGCTGGGCTAGAAAGGCAAGAGCTGAGGTCTGCAAGGTTCCCAGATTAACCAAACAGCATGCTCAGCCTCCTATATCCTGCACTGTTCCAAAGGCACTCACTCCTAAAGTTGTCCATAATCAATGTGCAGGGAGTCTAACTCATATGGCAGCATGGAAACAAAAGAATTCCTGTAAAGAGAAGAAATGCACTTCTTAAAGAAAATGGTTTATAAAATAAAACAGAGAAGTGCAGAAAGTGATACGGACCTTATTAAAATAAATGTAATATTAAAAAATTATGGGGAAAGGAATGAAAGCAAGGTTGTGCCCTTCTCTATTGGACTTTAATTTTTAAGCGCTAATTTCTATAAGGCTATAGCTGCTTGCCTTTTTTTTCAATTTATTCTGTGTCAGCTCCAGGGACTTTTTAGTTGGTGGAACAAGGCTAACTCGTATTTTACCACCTAGAAAACTAATTTTCTTTTATACTCTGCCTGCAGAAAGAACAATAACATCTCAGCTTTCTAACTGTGTCTCAAACCACCTGACTAAGTGCTAAAGCAAGGCTTTGTTCTGCTTGCCAAAAGGTGAAGTATTCCTTGAAGGAGTACAAGTGTATCACTACTTGTTCTCACCAATGTCTCCATGCTGACTCTGCTAACTTCACATCACTGAAGAGTATTTCTTCCTCTCACTGCTTGCTTACAGCACATGCTACCAAATCCAGGTGTCTTACTCTACATTGATTGAAAGCCAAGGTTGTGGGAGAACTGCTACATTTCTAAACCATGCTGGCTTAGAAATCACTAGAGACTCCATACAGAGTAGCGATCAGCCTATGCATTTGACTCCAGTCCAGTTTATTTTGATAGCACTGCTTATCTCATGCACTAGTGACATCATTCTTTTGCAAGCCTCTGGGGAAAGCTTTTTCATGATTTGTCAGCCTATTTCATGATTTGTCAATGTTTTTTAAGAGCTGATATTGCAGCAGCTAAACTTGAGAAAGCATTAGAAAGACATGTATGGAAAAATAAATGTGAACGGCTAAGGAGTTGGCTGCCATGTATTTTAGTGCACACGTCCTCAACGAATTAGCTTAGAATTTGCATGTTAATTTGCATGTAAGAGTCTTTCCCTTATCACTATACCTTCTTTTCACCTTGGAGTTTTTAAGACTGCCAGATATTGTTAAACATAGTAACAGGCTTGCCAAATTCTTGTAAATAAATTTACTGTATGAAGTGTTCTGAGATCTGTAGACCTCCCATCTGTGAGTGTGTAAGAGATCCACAGACCTGTTATTCCAACTACAAGTAACCTGACAAAACAAGCAATAATGCTTCTAAATGGGTTTCCAACTGTTGAACTGATATGCTATCCTGTGAGAGCATCCACCATTGAACTGATTTTAATTAGTCCCCAAAGTGCTTATTGATCAGCCATCAAGTATGCACTGAAAAGAGAGAGCAAGGTTGCAATTTTGCAGATGCTGAACTGTCACCATGACATATGCTGCACTTCTCTGCTGCATCATTAAATGCATACTAGTACCTTCTGAAAATTAAATGGTGAATTTATCTCCTATTAGTTTAGCAGGTTTATTCTGCAGACCCAGTGATATAAAACATAGATTTCTGTCAGATGATTGTGTCAGACTACAAGTAAATGAAAAAGATTATGTTACCCTAACTATGTACTCTCACACTTGTAGTTGACAGACTGCTCAGTAGTATCAGCATCTCCTTTTGTGTGCCAAAGTTTCAGCATCATTTGCAAGAGCTCAGGAACTAGGCTTAGGGCAGAGGATAGCACTTATCATAGTGCAGGGCACATTAGGGTATACCCTTAGCCAATTATTTTATTTAAAACAATGATTGTTATCTGGGCAAATCCATCAATAAGTCAGTAATTAGTGATGTACTTCTGTGGACTACAAGAGGGAAATGTAGTTTTCCACTTCTGTTCTAGAAAACTTCTTATCCCAATATAAAACTGAATGTTACAAAGTTAAATGATATTGTTCCCATGTGCTTTCTTTTTATAATAAAACTGCATAATTAAGTTCTTTTTCATAGTGTTTCTCAGGAAATAGGCATTTCCCAGAACAGTAGCTCATCCCTAGTGTAATTACCATGTTTCAATTGTTTCAGGATTGTTTCTGCTAAACTGTGAGTTCTTGTCAGAAGGTGGTCACAAGGGTTTCACTAAAATCACAGAATCACACAGAATCACAGAATCAGTAAGGTTGGAAAAGACCACAGAGGTCATAAAGTCCAATCACCTATTACCTAATCTAGCCAAACCTGCTACCTAACCTGTTGCCATCCTGCTACCAACACACCATCCTACCTGTAACACACTACCCTAATATCTAGGTCATGCCACCAAGTACATCATCCAACCTTTTCTTAAACACCTCTAGGGATGGTGACTCCACCACCTCCTTGGGCAGCCCATTCCACTAAGAGATCACCTTCTCTGTGAAAAAGTTCCTTCTAATGTCCAGTCTAAATCTCCCCNCGGCACGCTGTGCCGGTGCTGCCCCCCCTCCCCGCCCGATCCTGTCCCCGTTGCTTGCTGTGGCGTGCCACGCCGGCGCACCCCCCGCCCTGCCCTGATCCTGTCCCCGTCCCACTTGCTTGCCGCACTGCGCCAGTGCTCCTACCCCCACCCTGCGCCAGTCCCCATCCCTGCCCTGGACGCTTGCGCCACCGCGCCGGCGCTCGCCCCACCCGCCCCGCGCTAGTCCAGTCCTCGGTGGAGCACAGCCAGATATCTGAAACCAGCCTTGCTCTCAGGACCCTCCTCCAGACCTTATTAGGGGAGGGGGCATGGCTACGGGTGTGGTGTACGTGACTACATAGTGGGTATGCTACCTTTGCGGATTTCACTACTCGCATGAGGCAGACCAGACCCAACAGCCCGCGAGTAACAGGAGCTCACTGTATTTGGTGCTTGAGAAGTCTGCAAGCAGGTTTGGTGAGTTCTCAGACCTGACTAGCATGCTAGAGATGGGAGACATGTTAGAGGTGGGACACAGAGCTTTCCACCATTTGAGTTTGAAACAAGCATTTAATTCAGCCCTTGGTCCCAGAGCATTAGAGAAAACCAGGCATGTGTCCTCTGAATATGTGTGCCTAATGGGCACACTCTTTAACTGAGAAATTCAAGGAGTAACAAATAAAACATGCAATTTCTTTACACTGACCATACATCTGTGCCTCAGAACAAGCACCTCTGACTAGTTTAGCTTTTAGTCTCTTATTCTCTTCAATGCACCTGTGCGCACAACTGTGGATTTTTTTTAATTCTGCAAAGAGACCTTAATTTACAGATTTTTCTTGTAAGATAAGGAACAATGATAAGAAATAAGCACATGATAAAATCCCCTTCATACACATTAAAAGCTAAATATACCTCACCCAAAGGCTTTAGAGGTACTAAAACTCCAAAAAGACTTTATATTTTAAGTTATACTTCATGAAGGTGTCATGCTTTCCAAAAGACCAGAATCAAGTTGTAGGTAAGATTTCACTATTAGTGTATTACTCACAGACTTGAAATTAATTTGCTTTTCTTTTAGACACAAAGATTTATCTCACAATAGTAAGACCAAATTATTTTTCTTGTACATTTCTCCCTCTATAAATCCTGGGGCAAACAAAAAGACGATGCCTCCTTTTTGTAAGTGACTGAGAAATGTACCTGCTCGAGTTTAGAACTGTAAATACTTGTTTTGGTAAGGGCACTATGATCTTCTCTTGTAAACAGTCAATGTCATATAGAATTAAAAGCCTGTGCATGAGGTTCGCATCTGTCTAGATATTGTTCTATCTTTATGTGCATGAACAGGTATACGTAATACAATATGCTAAAGAGCATTCTAAACATGTGAGCAGTGAAACAGATTCACAGGTTATTCACAGGTTA
>WEKX01005395.1:0-19374 GCA_013390025.1 Pitta sordida | reverse complement strand
CAAGCCCTCTGGCTAAAACCCTTTTACTATATATCTCTCATAAATTGTTTGAATTGGCATTGATTAAGAACTAACTTAATTTACACCTGTACAGGTAGTAAGAAAATGTCCAACATCAGTATTAACAAAATTGAAACTAGAATTACTCTGAGCTCCCCGTGTGTAAATTTTTATTGTTTTCCTGCCACATACTTGTGGTTGTTCATCTGCCTTAGAACATCTCAAGTTTACAACTACCTGAGGGGAAGTTGCAGTCTGGTGGGTGTGGGTCTCTTCTCTCAGGCTGATGAGACCAGAACAAGAGGACATAGCCTTAAACTATGCCTGGGGAGGTTTAGACTGGATGTTAGGAAGAGTTTTTTCACAGAGAGAGTGATCTCTCATTGGAATGATCTGCCCGAGGAGGTGGTGGAGTCTCCATCCCTAGAGGTGTTTAAGAGAAGACTCGATGAGGAGCTCAGTGACATGGTCTAGATGGGAGGCTTGGACGGATGGAGCGTGGTGCCTGTGGTTCCACGCTTGTGGGCCTGATCCCTGGGTAGGTGCTTGCTTGAGAGTTGGACTAGATGATCCTGTGGGTCCCTTCCATCTCAGAATAACCTGTGAACCTGTGAACATGGTGTACCCTTGAATCTGGAATGACACAAATGTCTTCAGTCAGGATTTCTCTTTATCTGGAATACAGTATCAGTGAAGTATCTTGTATCTGGAATATGGTACTTCTCTGAAACAACAGAGAAAAACTTTATTCAATTGATGGTACTCAAATACAAGCACTTGAAAAACGATTGATAGAAAATTGCCACTAAAGCAAATATTGTAGCTAAGTTTTATACCTAGAATATCCTTATCTGTGTTGTTTTCTGATGCAGGAAGTTCACCAGCTTGCTTCATAATCAAGTCCTCAAAAAACTCTCTTCTATCAGCACAGGTAGGCTGTGGGATTTTGAAAATTTCTTCATGATTATTACGTACTAAACTTTTATCTAGAGCATGAGAAGAAAAGACATTTCATAAATAAGGCAATACAATTTTTTTTCTATTCCAAAAACATGAGTACTTTTTTAAATTAAGATGAACACTCATCTGGAGAAGGCAAGCTATGAAAAGTTAACATCTTGGACTTAAAAGGCTAGATTTTTATAGCATCACAAATAAAAATATCTTCTCTAAGGAACCCTCTAAAGTTTAAGCTCCATGAAAAAAGGTATGATAATATAATGAGAAAGGGTGAGACTTACCACCTTCAAGGCTGCTTATTTTGTGTTTATCTGCCATGCTATCCTTTAACTTGAATCTTTATGACAGGTACAGAGGGAGCTGGCTAAGCTCAGCAGACAAGTACCAGCTTTTTGGTAAGGTGCTTTTGGGTTGTTGTTTTTTCCTTTTTAACTTAGAAGGCATTTATTAACTTCAGAAAAATTTCTGTTACTCGGACAAAATAATCAGAGCAGCATATTCACATTTTGAACCTCTCCTTTTAATGCACACCTTCAGATGTCTAGAAAGCTCAGCATGTCCTCTTAATTACTATTTTTGTAAGGAATCCAACCAAAAATTGATTTCCAAGTTTCTTAAACAGAATTGGGACCTTAACTTTGGTCAAATGTTTGCCTAGATGAAGAAGGAAATTGGTTTTTTATGGAATCATTTAAATTTGAAATTACATCTCATCAGTAACAGTGTGACCACCATTCTCTTCCAGTAAAAATATCTTTTACACTTTTGGTAATAATATTTTCATAAAAACAATCTTTTTCCTAGCTACCTTTCAAGCATTGCATATTCTTCGCTAAGTACCCATCTAACCATCTTGAAGCCACTGAAATGATTGTATCAAGTAAATCTATACATCTAGCAAATAAGCCCAAGTGTCAAACATGAGAAAAAGTTGGGTCGAAGTCAATCTCTTTACTCAGAAAACACTTTAGACAAATGCTTTTAGCATTGTTTTTTCTAAGAAAATTTTAAGAAACTGGGCTCAGATGCCTGAATAATAACAGCATGAGATTGCTTAGGAGCAGCACAGTACTTCAGTGTTCCAAGGAGTTATAAAATGAACAAGAAATTGAGCAATATGGAAGAAAAATATTGACAGAAATACTTCTTCTGGGAGATCTTCATGTTGCACATCAGATGTTGCAAGGAGCAAAAACTGGAGCAAAGTAAGGAATGCTATTCAGTAGTCCTGTAAAACCAGCTTTCAGTGTAGGTCAAATAACCTCTCACCACAAAGGGATTTGTGGGATATCAATGATATTTGGTGCTAGTTTTTTAGCTTTTCGCATCAACTGGTAAAATGAAAGCTTGAATAAGGAAATTGCAGCATGTAGAACAGGCCATGAAATAACTACATATCAGTCAAACTATCTTATGAAATAAGAGTGCATAAAGGTAAGACATCACAAGAAACCAATAAATTAACAACTCCTTAACAATAAGATACAAGTCTGACTTTGACTAAAATATTGCTATGCAGACAGAAACAGAACTAAATCTCTGTCTGATTTCAAAATTATTTAGATATAATATTGTACTCCTGAAGAGCCTCAGAGCTCAGCTGATGTGGCATACCTGAAGACAAAGCCTTCATCAGGATATATTAGCCTGGAGAAGTTGCTACACAACAGTTACTGGACCATTTTCACCTCAGAGCAGGCACATATCCAAGCCAGTCAGGACCACAATTTGAACAAATATCTATTTGAAAAGATGACACAGTAAAAGGAACCTGGTTAAAACTCATAATTTCAAGTACATTTTGTAAGAGGTGACCAGTCCTTAGACTGGCCTGAAGTGCGGCAGGGCACAGCACCAGGGCAAGTGTGGGTGGAGCTGTGCCACCCTGCTTGCAAGGGGGCACAGCACAGGGGGAGCTGTACCTCTCCACTCACAAGCAGGCACAGCACAGGGGGAGCCACACCTCCCCACCTGCAAGCAAGCACGGGCGGATCTGCATCACTGCGGGGACTGGGGGCTTTCCTGGTGTCAGCCAAGCCTGCAGCCATGGGGCAGGCGGCTGCTGGTGTCCTGCTCCGTCATGGCCCCCGTGCCAGCGTGTATAAAGCTTCCCTACAATTTTATTAATCTTTCCAACAGTCTCATAAGGGAGGGAATCCAGCTGGCCACTGAGAAAGCGGCACCTGCTGCCGCCAATGCCCTGTCCCATGGGGCATGCCGGTACCACTCTGTGGGGCAGCAGAGGCAGAGACTGCACATGTGTGGCCGTCTGCTGCTCACATGAAATGNGGGAAAAAAAAGTTTTGAAGCCACAAAATTTGAGCTGTGAAGAACTGAAGGATTACTGTATTATGAAATATCAGGTCCAAGGTACCCCATCTTAGGCATCAAAAGTTAGTGAGCAGTTCTGGTCATACTTTATTTATTCCATCTAAAAGATTGAATGAATAGAAACTGAAATCTATATATAGCATCTGAATAGACATACAAGATGTATGTTCACCAATTACCTGGCTCTTTGACATGCTTCTTCAGATAAAGAAACATCCATAGTTGGACCTAGATCTCTGCCAATGGTTCTTCATTCAAGTGCTAGATGTGAATTGAAGGATTTGAGGTAGCATCACAAAATGCACTTGTGCAACCTACACATCAGTTTAATTCACTTTCAGCAAGCAAAGATGATATCACTTAGCTCATGAGAGTAAAGACAAATTAGTAGTAGTTTGGGAAGTGCTTAGATGCTGTCATGTGGAACACCACAGAAGATTCTCTAAGAAGTTAATAGTCTGTCAAAAGCATTATCTGAGTGACTATCAAAGACCGAGGTTACATGTCTAAATGGGAAGAAACCTACAGTGAATTACCTGGGCATCTTCCATTCCATCCAATAAATGAAATAAGGATATATAAAAAAATAATTTCCGACCTGATAATGGAAGACCATCAAAAGGTGCCCTCACAGAGGGGCTTAAGCTTGCATGGACATTTTTAATTTTGACCTATTCTAAATGTTCTTCTCTTTGCTGATCCATTGGCAGTAACCACGTATGTACCTACTTATGTGCCATTTCCTAGATTTTTGTTAAAATAAAAATTATCTACTTCACATTACAGAAAGATACTTAAATTTATTTCATATTACACTTCAATGAGACTTTTTAGTTCCCCAGTTTGTTGAAACTGCTAAACCTCTACTTTCAAAGTTGGTACCATTAATAGCTACATGCTCCAATTACCCAAACATACCTTGACATATGTGATCAGTAGGTGTCCAACTCATTATGGAATTAAAGTGTAGATACACTTACAAGAAATTACATAGAAATAACACACCCAGTTGAGCAACTTCCTCCCCATGCTTGCTTTTTCTAACCATCTGGTCTACAACACAATATTATTGCCACATATACAGTTTATCCCCGCTGCATTGCGACCTCTCCATTACGACCCCGCGCATTTGCGAGAAAAAATTCTCGCAATTCAGTTTCAAGGACCTGCAAGGTTTCTGGGCCGATGCATGCGCAGTGCCTCTGCTTCACTGAGGGGCAGTGCCGGCTCTCCCTCTGGGGTAGGGCAGGGCCAGGCCCCTGGGGAGGGCATGCGGTTTCTCCAGCTCACAGTGGCATTTAGAGCCCTGCGGACCCTGACCCGGTCCTGTGCGTCTCCTGTGTGCTCCGCTGAGACCCAGCGCAGCACCACCACAAGACATGCCATTCCTTGTTACTCAAAGCCCTGTCAAAGCCCAGGCAGCGCTGCCTCTGCCAGGACTGGTGGATGTTAAAGGGAAAGAAACTCCAATATCGACGCCCCCAACCCCTCTGCCATAAGCGGCATGGGGTGTCGCAGTGTTGCAAAGTTAAGGTTTTTCCAGGCTCCAAGAACACTGACCAGAGCTCAGAGACATCCCTTCCCCGCTGCGGAGGCAGGGTGAGTGCGCGCGGTGGCAGCAGTTGGGCCAGCGCGGGGCCAGACCAGCATGGGCACAAGCACCAGGGCTAGGGGGGGATGCTGGGGGTGGAGCAGCAGCGCGGGGTTTGGGCTGCGAGCATGTGTGGTTGCAGCAGCCGCTTAGAAACGGTTCCCTTTGCTCTCCTGTGCTGAAAGAGCCCATGCGAAAGAGTGGAAAAGTATCCGCAGAGCTTTGGAGTGCCAGGGGGTGGAGCAAGGGGCGTGGCCTACATGCATATTAATGACCCGTGTGTCTTTGCAAGTTTGACGTTCTGCAAGACTTCTGGCATGACCCATTCCTTGCAAATGCAAGGGTATTACTGTACTTTTTTCTTTGTGGCTTCCAATTTTTATTTTACATAATAAAATATGGGTTCAAATGAATGTCTCGATCAAACTCTGTTGAAAATCTGTGACACTGCCATGCCTTTATTTACTAATCATTAATGGGTGCTTTGGTCACAGTAAAATTCTTCCTTTCTTTTACAATTCAGTCCTTAAAATATTACTCCTATAAAATGTCGACGAGTCTCACGATTTTTAAAATTTGAACAGCAAGAGAAATATTTATGCAATACTACTACTGAGTGAAATTAAACATTGATTTCTGTTTTGCTTCCAGTACAATCCAGTCTCCAGCTCAGCTATATATTCATTGTACTACTCATTTGTATGGACTTTTCTTCACAGGTTCACAGGTTACTCTGAGTTGGAAGGGACCCACAGGATCCTACAGCATTTTAAAAGGTATAAATTTTCCTTCAAATTTTCACTCTGTGTACATCATCACCTGTGAGAAAAGCCACTTTCTTCATGTACTTTTTTCCATTTGGGGGCATGTTCCATTGCAAAGTCAAACCCTCTTAAACTTTTGGTTGGTTCCCAGCTTTATTGAAGGGTGCCCTATACTTTGGGTAGATTTGAATAATGTCTTTATCATTCTAACTTCTAAAATTGTGACACATCAGTGAATCGAATATTCTAGCATGAATTTTTTCATTCTACTGTTATAAAACTATGTCATCAATACAACATCCAGCAGACCAGTGTCACCTTGTTAGAGACATGTCAGGCTGAGGCCATCTACTGGTTGTGTTGAAAAAACACTGTTGTAATTCTAAAATAGAAACATATACATAGTAATAGATTAATCACCTAAGTATGTGATGTTTCTTGTGTACTAGTTATTTTTTTAAGTTTAAATATCCAGTGAATTTAATATGGCCCATTTATTAAAAAAAATAATTTATGCTGCTTTCATAAATATAATAAAAAAGAAGGGGTTGGAGACCTAAGGAAGCTCTTCTCAGTAACATTGAAAAGAAAGCAAGGAATAAAGTAATATTAATGCTAAAATGTAAACAACTTAGTAAAGTAATTCACATATCTTTAGTTTTATTGCTATGATAAAGAGGATAAGTAATCCTCATTGCCTTACTTGATGCTTTGTAAGACAACCTTGAATTTTAATGTGTTGCTTTAAAGTAGTTAAGACACACTATCTCCATTTATAGAATACAGTTATGGTTTATTTTTAAATTATGTAGAATAGAATACTAGGAAGGATGGATTGCGGGGGGGAAAAATAAACTGCAAACTAAGAATAATCCAGACAATTTAGTTCAGAGTCCAAAAGTATATTTATTTATGTGACACTGCTAAGTATGTATTTACTCATTTATTTTATGATAATATCAATAATCATTTGTGATGTGACTGAGTCATTTCTGTTATTGCAAGACTGTGCAATTTTTAACTGTTTTCAGGAGCTAGAGAGAGAATTTTACAGATTTAACAAGTTTAAGAGAGATCCTTTGCACCTCTTATGTATACACACTAAGACACACAAATATATACATATTAGCTTATTATGCTAGTGCCCATTGATATATATATATGTGCATGTACATATATATACATACATGCGTGCACACCTATGTATTGCACCTAATATCTAACATATGCAGTGTACATTCTCAGTTAAACAAAATCCTCTGTTGGCTCCTAGTTGTACTGGGATTAAGCATTTGCCATCATTCACATTTGCCCTCAGCAGATTCATCAGCAGGAGAGACTTCTAACAGGAGCTGTAAGTGGCAAGTAATTTTATCAAGAAATGCAAAATGCCATTTAAAATGTATAAAAGGTAGATAAACAATAAGACTTCCCAGCATAAACAGGAAAGCATAAACATATTGCAGGTTTGGAGACCAGACTATAGGAGCCAAAACTAGGAAAAAAGACATTGCTACCATCAAGAATGGAACTGGTAGAAACACCTGCAAGAGAAAGAAAAAAAAACTGATTCAGGAAATAAACCAACCGTGATTTTACCTCATTTGTAAGAGTAATAAATCATTGACACAGTAGAGTACCATTTCTTACACTACTATAAACTCATCCAGAAGAGTCGTCTGACTTGAAATTTCCTACAAGATAGGCAGCTTTTCTGGAATATTTGTTTAAGCTCCTTCTATCATCCAGGCAGCAGTACCTGAAATCCATTTGTCAACATCTGATATTATGGATTCCTAAAAGACACTAGGGGCTGGGTGCCTGGAAGAAGCCTTCACAATAAGCATAAGCTTCTAACCCAGCTTTCTGACTGCTAAATTAAGAGAAAATTCAACCTATCCTTAATGCCTGTGGTTGTGTCAAGACAGACAAGAGTAGATCAAGGTTTAATTAACTGAATGGTCAGCCAGGGTCCTACACTGTTCCTGTTACTGCTCCACACTCGTACAGTTCCATGTTTGCACATCTCCTTCATTGTGGATACAATTACCTACTGTTTTCAGTAGATTCACAGTATTCACAGTATAGATAAGGCTGGAAAGGACCTCAAAGATCATCTAGTCCAACTTATAGTCCAGCTAACCTAGCATCTACATCTAGATCATATCGCTCAACACCTCAGATAATTCAAGTTCTCTGAGGCAGAGACCACGTGTTTGTTTCTCTTCCTTCTACAGAGAAACAAAATAGAGTAAGGCTCTAGGAACTGAGATTATTTGTATTTTTGTTACTATGCACTTCTGACTTTTATTTGTTCTGAAACTTTTGCATGCTACCCATGACTCAAAAAAAAGTCCGCAAAAATATTTTGCAACTTATGTCCATTTACTTTGTATGGTCGATGTAGATGAGGTTCTCGGTACCGAAGTACAATCAGGCTTGCACAAGTCAATCCAATCATAAGCCAGGCAGAAAATCCAAAGTAATTTGTTAATGTAAGAAGGTCAGAGGGGATGATGAAAATGGACGCAATAGTAGTTGAAAAAATCATAGCTGGTGCTGGAGTGCAGGAGTGGACATTAAGCATGGATATTAAAATAGGTAAATGTCCTGACTGACTTCCAGCATAGCTTAGTCGACCTAGTGTGAACATGCTGCTGTTGAGGGCACCAAATATTGAGACAGCGACAGAAAGGGGAATGATCCAGGCAACAGAGGGGATCACTCGATCAGCCCAAGTGACTGCCACAGCAACTGCAAGAAAGCAAAGCATTAGTGTAGTACAGGTACCATGTTCTGAATCACTGACAGACTCAACAGAAATAAAATACATACAAGAAACACCTATTATATACCAGCACTTCCTGGGGTTTTTTTGTTACAGTAGTCAAACAGTAATCTAATCCTAAGGGTACTTCATTCACAAGCTAAAAATTTCCTGGAGGGAGTGATGCTTGCCAGAGCAAGCTGGGTAAATCTGCTGGGAACAATACCACAGTATCGGACTGCCCAGCAGGAGTGAGCTGCATCTCACTGATGCGCATCACAAATGCACACACATGGGCAGGGAAAGAAAATGGACACCTTAGTCCCCAGTGTGACCATAATGGTGACATCATCTACTGTTACAACAAAACTGCCAACAGGAGCACAGGTATGTGCAGGGATGGGTCAGCAATTGTGTTATTAGTGAGATCACAGAATCACAGATCACAGAATAAATTCTGAGTTGGAAGGGACACACAAGGACCGAGTCCAACTCTTACATGGCACCACTGCCTCCCTGGCGGGAATCGAACCCCCGGTGTCCCGCATGAGAGATGGGGGCACTAATACTATATTGAAATGGATTTGTGATTTTGCTTTGGATGGAAATAAGAAATGTGAGAGATTATTTCTGAACAAGAGATACTCCATACTGCTTGGAAATTAGCTATAGTCCCTGTTATAGTGAGGACCTGCGCAGCATAGGAAGTTATTAGAAATAGGAAAACAGCCTACCCCTTCAAAAAAACATAATGAAAGAACAAGAACCACAGCAACATATAGCAATTTTTGAAAAAGAGCTATGCTTTTAAAGCTATCTCCTTGTCTGGCATAAATAAACACAGCTCCTCTGGTATGTACAGAGCGGGTCATGCCAGCTGGGCGGCTGCTTCTTTGATCGCAGGATGGATCTGCAAATGTACCCATCTCTTCCAGCAGATAGCCTGGCAACAGCTGAGTACCAGGTTGCTGAGTGACAGCTACACCACTTCCATTTATGATAGTGAACTGTTTTCACAAGAAAAAAATAACTGATCCACCCAAATGAGATATGTTTTTTGTCACACTGATAGGCAAGTTCTGACAGCTCAATCTAATTAGAGTGGGGTTTAAAAGGTGCCATCAGGAAAATTAAAGAGAAATGCACTCCTTCTGGACCTTTTTCAAGGACAGCTTATTGGTACAGGATCTGAGAGAGGCTTTATATGGACTTCTATATAGACTCTTCTAATGAATCACAATATTTACCATTAATAACCCACAAATACACACCGAAAAAGGCTACATTTTTGTGTCTATAGTCTTTTCGATATTACTATGTTATATAAAGTACTATGTATTCCTATATTACTGAACATGTTAGACTTGTCCACCTCCTAAACAGTAATGGCTTTAACTTGAGACACCATGAGATAGGGAAAGAAGGAAGAGAGAGGATTAAACTACAGGAAAACAAAGGTCATTGGTATACTTGGGACCCAAGTTTCACCTGATTTTCCAGGTTTTAATACACTTCTCATTACTTTTTAGACAGTGCAGGTATAGGCCAATATTTTTAACACCTTGTAACATCTGTCTGCATTCAAATCAAATTATGTCACAGAGTAAAATTAAAGAAGAATTATCTGTTAAAAGAGAAGAAACCCAAACCTATGGACTGTGAAGTTAGGTGAGTAGAAGTAACCCAGTACATTGACATCACATGGGTTCAGTAATGGACCATGCCTTTTTTATTAAGAAAATATTAAATGCATACCTGAAGAGACAATTTCCTCAGGCGTGAGGACAGTCAGATACGAGATGTTCACCAGTAAGTAAAAAACAATTACTGCAGGAACAGCGGTCATCACAGTTAGGGGGATATTTCTGCTGGGGTTTTTCATCTCTTCTGCCAAATACAATTTAAAAAGGCAAATAAAGCGATCAATGTAGCTTCAGCAAGTGTATTTCAGTGGTGAATGTGTGCAGAACTTGACACGACTGATAACACAGTCCTGCCTCTAATCATGGCCACTAAATTACTCTGCTTGTGAACTGCAGTTTTCCTCAAATAGGCTATTTTCAAAGATTCTTTAAAAATTTGTTTTTATTTAGCTGGTTTTTAACTGATTTGGAAGGAGGGCTGGATGAATGGCTGATAAAAAAATGACAAAAAGACTAGTAATTTCTCTTTGATTTAATTTAGCACACATTTGATTAAGATTAGAAAATGGATTTGGTAAGAAATTTTCGAGTAGCCTTATTTGTAAACCACTACCATAAACATGAGTCTCTAAAGTCAGATTATTTATTCTGACATCACCTCATGAGTCCTGGTCTGAAACTTGCTGAAGGTATTTGCCTATTGCTACTTAATTTTTTTATCTGCCCTTGTATCAGTAAATACCAAAAAAAAAAAAGACTGATGGTATAGACAGAAGAGCAATGCAGTGGCTTTAAAAGGGGGCCATACCCACCTGGACTCTGATGATTATTACCTTTTCCAGGGCAAAGCTGATGGAGAAAAACTGTTTAATGCCAAGCCGGATAGCTCAGAACTACTCTTACCAAATAAGAAAAATCTCCAAATTTTACCAGCAAACAATTCAAGCATTGGCATACACTCCTGAGCATGTGACAGTCCCCACAAAAGATGGAGCTGGTTTCCAGAAGCTTAATTCATAATTAATCCTCATCTCAATTAAAAAGAGTCTTTTTAATCTCTTTCACTCCTCCTTTCTTGCTGCCTCTTCTCTTCGCACTTCTCTCATCATTTACAGATGATCTCTTGAGTACGACCAGCCTATAACTCATTAGAGGGAAGAGGTGAAAAGACCAATATGCAGCTTAGTTAAGCTCTTTTTAGGAGATAGAAATCCCTTCCTCTTTCAAATAGGATTTCTGTCTTTTGCCCAGAACACTAGACTTGAGCCTGTCCCAGCACTGGCTGTAGTGCACAGAGGCAGGACTGCAGGAGTACAACAGCAGAATTCAGTTACTAACAGAGAATTTTGGATTTATTTCAAACGTAAGAAATACACTCAGTCATTTTGAGCCCAGAAGAGGACAATCACCAAAACTGCCAATTTAAATTTATTTTTTCATTTGTTTTGTGGCTTATTACAGTCCTGCCATCCAGCTGGCACCTGATGCTGTAGCTGAAACTCACAAAAATTAAGTTATCATTGAAGAATAGGATACTCAGTTCACTTCTGAACTATTGCATATGTTACATCTATCTAAGCAGCTGTGCTGCCCAGTGTATGGTATTTATTAGTACTGCTAACTGATCAGAAAATAAATTAATATTTTACCAATAGTCTTGTATTTTCTCAGGGCTACAAAGCTAAGTGCTCGTCTCTAAGGAATTCCTAAGATTTCAAAACCATACATTCTTCATTTACATCACCATTTGTTTTTTTAATTGCGGCATATTTTTAATGCTGGAATACCTGGATTGTAATTCCAACAGTCAATTTTTTAAACATTAACCAAATTTTCACACTATTCTCACCATTGAACTTTGTGTTATGCATTTAACACATGCAGTTTATTAATGATTTACATGACAGAGGTCAATGGATACATATCATTAAAGATATAAGAGCAATATTCATTTGCTTGCAATGTAATTACATAAATCTGATCATACTATAAAACACTATTAATTTAACTTATGGTGTGAATAACTAACATTATGAACACCACCTCTGTAGCATGAAAAACTGCCACATGTCATCAGGTACAGAACAGGGTAAGGAAATAAATATTCAAAAACCTTTTGAATGTTTAAATTTGAGTACAAGTTCTATGAAAGGATTTACACCACTCTCCTTAGATCTTTCTTCACCTTCTGTGCAAAACTCTATTTTCTCAAGAAAATATATCCTATAAAATTACTACATTTGAAGAAAATTCAAAATCAATTTGTCCAGGTACAAGACAGCTGCATAACCTCAGAGAAACTAGAATTATTGAAATAGAAATTATCTATGCACATGGATAACTTGGCATGGCATGGACAACTCGGCATGGATAACTTAATCCTTTCCTAAAAATACACTGACATGGACACTGAAAAAGACAACATGCACATTTTTCAAGTATAAAAAATTCTGTTTATGCATGAGATTTTAAATTAACTATTTTGATTTCTCTTGCACTCCTCTGGAAATGTCAGTTTGACTCCACAACAAGCAGAAAACTTCCCTAGAGGAACATCACAAACAAACACAGTGCTCACATAAAAATGTGAGACCCTATGGTCTTGAAGGAGAGACAAATTTTATGAAGGCAAGCTGAGGAACACAAGAATGACAACTGTAGAACAAAATCTAAAGAAGTGGAATGAGATACCTGCCATATAATTGAGGGACCACCAGCCTCCATATGCATACAGTCCTTGGAAGAAGGCTTCAGCAACTTGCGAGGCATTGGGGATCTCTGAGCCAAACATGTCCTCAAACCTGGCCAGACTCTCCTTTTGCCTAGCAACGAGGAGAACTATGCCGCCAACAGCAATTACAGACAGGGCCATCATCTTCAGCAGAGTGAACACTGTCTGCACCCATGCAGCCATTTTGACGCTACAGCCATTCAAAATCCCCAGGAACCACAGAACAGCCAAGGCCAAGCATTTTTTCAGGACTTCTGGTGCAGGGCAAGTGCCATAGAAGGGCTGGGTGGCATATTCAGCAAACAGCAAGGCTCGAGCAGCATTTGATGCTGGCTTGGTAAATGTTGACGTCCAGATAAACACGAAGGCAGGTAGGGATCCAAGGCCTCTTTTAATATGGCTGTATTCCCCTCCGGAGAAGGGCAGGGAGGTTCCCAGTTCCGCATAGCACAGGGAACCCATCAGAGAAACAAGTCCAGATGCAGTCCAGATTATTAGTGCAACGCCGACATTGAGTAAGGAATGCTTTAACACCCCTGTGGGAGACACAAAGATCCCTGCCCCAACAATTGATCCTATAATAAAACTTACCCCATCAATATAACCTATATTTCTTTTGAGTTGTGTCTTGACTTTTGCTTTTCTTTTCACATCTTTGGGATCATCGCTTTCTCCTTTTCCCATTTTTTTCTGTTTTTTCACAGCAGATTCAACTTCGTTTTTAGCAGTCTGTCATGGCCCTACCTGCTAGTGAAATGTTATGGGAAGCTTTGCTTGGCTTAATCATTCAGAAAAGAGAACATACTTTGGGTTTTGGTGTCTTCTGTGTGAAGATGATTAACCAAAGACTTCAAGAAACACTGGCAAATCATGTACATGTTGGTTTAATATGTACTTCAGAAATTATTAATTATTAAGGTAATTTTAAAGAAAACAGCATAACAAATAATGTACAGCAAGCACTCATTTCTCACCTGATTTTCATCAAGAGATTTCCATTTATATTATGTATGTCTTCAGGGACAACTGGAAGTGGTGGATAAATGTGACTTCTACATCAGCCCTAGAGAAAGAGGTAGGATATAGCAGAATGAAGAAAGAAATCAGCCTTTCTTATGTTACTCACAGTAACATGGGCATTAGTTGAACAGCCTGGCACTATCTTTCTACCATCCACACATAAAATAGACAGTGATAACCAGTGATCACCAGTATGTTTTGCCAAAACCTCATCAGTCACTGGGTATACTAGAGCTTGTTTATCCTTCACTCATTAAACACCGCACTAGAAAGAAAACTACCAGTTCATTCTCATTTTTTTCTTCACCATTCTAACCATTGTTAGAATAGTACCTAAGCATGTTCTGAGAGGGTATTAATCTTTGGACACTGCTGTGAGAAGAGGCAGTATCATCATTTTCATTGTGTGCATGGGGGCTGTGGAACAGAAAGATGAAGGATGAAAGTTCTCACCAGGTTGGTATGTGCTTTTCAAGGTGCAGCCACTGATTTTACTACATATTTTCTACATATACCACAACCTGTGGTATATTTTGTGCTCAAAATACAGAAAAGGAGCTTCTCCTTAATCAGATGTGAATACAGTGATCCCCTGCATATTCACGAACCGGTATTTGCGAGATCCAGTATTTGCGGGTGATTTTTCCACGAGCTGTGCAACCTCGGTGCGTGTGCAGAACCTACCGTGACCTCAGTGTGATCAGCTGCCAGCCCTGCCATTCACGAGCTGCTGGGACACGCCGCGGTGCGGGGACAAGCTGCGGTGTCAGGACTCCTCCCGCTGCCGCGGCACTAGGACTCCTCCCGCTGCCACGGCACTAGGACTCCTCCGCTCACCACTCGCCACCTGCCTCGGTGGAGCACAGTCAGACATCTGAAACAAGCCCCGCTCTCAGGACCATCCTCCAAACCTTATTAGGGGAGGGGGTGTGGCTACGGGCGTGGCGTACTCGACTATGTAGTGGGTTCGCTATCTCTGCGGATTTCACGACTCGCGTGAGGAGGACCAGACCCAACAGCCCGCGAGTAACGGGGATCACTGTATACCATAAACTCCCCCCCAAAAATATCTTTTGTACAAAAAATATATATTTATTCTTATTTAAAATATATAGAATAAAATAGCTAGAAAGGAGAAAACTAATTGAAAGAAGCTCAGCATGGACCTTAAGGGTTGTCAAAGTGCCTAAACTAGCAGCTGCAACGTTCCTGCTTTTTGTCAGTTAAGTTGTGGAACCAGTTTTGTCCTGAAGGTCAAAGCTCAGTAATGCAATGAACAGAACTCATGCTTTTACAGGGCCCAGCTTGAAAGACACAGTGGTTCAGATCAGTCTTGAACACCAGGATTTTCCCTCAGGTGCAAAATAAATTAATATGAAAAGTTAGATTGATATAATAGGCTATCATGAAAAAGACTTTTAGCTAAAATAGGCATGTACACAGACTGTTATATTTAAATTTTTTCAATGACATGGCTAAAGTGGGCTTCCTTCACCTCACAGAAGCTATGCAGCATGGTCAGTGACAGAATCCCCAGCTCCAGAGCAGCTTTTAACCATAAGACAATTCTCCAAATCACTGCAGCACTCACTATATACTTTGACCTTCAAAAAACAAGTCCTGCAGGCTACAAAAATTTCAGTTTTACAAGAAACACACCTCTACTTATTAAAAATTTAATGTATTTTAAATTGCATTTATTCACTTTACAAAGTGCAATATGTATTTAAGTATGCATTTACCATGTATTACCAACAATTCATAATAGCTCAAATATTTTTCCCAGTATTTAAAAATTAGAAATTACGCATGACAAATATTTTTTATTTTTTTAAATGGCTAAAATATGTCATTTCCTAGTTTATTTTGGTGGCTATTCTGAGTTTCCTTCTATGTGAATGCACATGTATTTTTGGATATCCAGCAGTCTACCAACTCTTTATTTTGTATGTTCTACCATGTACAGCTGAATTAGGATTACTCTTTTAAAACAGTTCAGTATCACACTAAATGGCTTCTTAAAGTACAGATGCAACTGATTTTGCTTCACTGTTCATCCTAAAGTACACTAATTTCTAGTAAAACAAAGGCATTTCCAAAATCTTCCAAGTAGCAGATAAAGATTTTTTTACTTCTGACAAAGCTGCGTGATTTCAGACAACTTTCCTGCATGTGCTTTCTGCCTACCTCAGACAAATGGGATGCTCCAATCTGCTCCATAGGGTGTCAGCTACAAAGAACCACACCTGAAATGTTTCTATAACAACACTGGCAGCATGAGGAACAAATAAGAGGGACTCAAAGCCTTGGCCCAGTCCCAGAGATTTGACATCATCAGTATAAGTGAAACTTTGTGGGATGAGTCCTGTGACTTGGAGTGCCCTGTTGGACAGTTACAACCTCTTTGGGAGGGCTAGGCAGGGCAGGCAAGGTAGGAGGGTGGTTTTGCATATAATGGAAGTGCTGGATTGTATGGAGTTTACAGTTGGCAATGGCATGTTTGAGAGCCTCTGGGTAAGGATTAAGGAACAAACAAATAATGTGGATGCCATTGTCTGCTATAGATTACCTAGCCAGGACAATGACACCGAAATTTACTGGAAACACCACACAGCTGACACAAACAGGTACAGAAGATTCCTAAAACACCTGAGAAATAATTTCATGATACAGGTACTAAGAGATCCTACTATGAAAGAATGATTTGTCACTTGTTAACAGAGAGGGTCTTGTAAGCAAAGTGATGATTGGTGGCCATCTTGGCCATAGCAACCATGAAGCAATTGAATTCAAAATCTCTGTTGATAGGAGGAAAAGTGCCAGCCAAACCTCAGCTCTAGACATGAGGAGAGCAGACTTCAGGCTGCTCAGGGAACTAGTGAGCAAGGTCCCCTGCAAAAATGCTTTTGAAGGTGTTGGGGTCCATAAGTGCTGGTCACTTTTTAAGTATCACCTCCTAAGGTCACAGAAGCAGGTACAGTCATACCTCCAGATCCACAGGTTTTGGGTCTCTGTGGGCTCCTGCAAAACATTAAATCCATGAACATGGGCATGCCATTAATATGGCAAATTATTGGCATGAATATGGCAACTTTGCAACACTGCAGCACCCCAGGACCCCTTACAGAGGCAGGGGGCATCGGAGTCGGAGCTATTTCTCTTTAACTGGGGGGGGCTACACTGGTCCCCAGGGAAAGGAAGTCCCCAATCGCATTCCACAGGCACTGCACTGCAGGAGCTCTTTCCCTGCTATGCAAATCACCAAGTGTGCCGGGCACCAGGGAAGCAGCCCCTGGGGACAATACAGAGATTAGTGCTTGCATTCCGCTGCAGTTAGCACTGGCATCGCCTCTCCTGACTGTAGTTATGGAAACAGTATCACAGGCACACAGGCTCCAAGCATGGCCGGGCTGGCAGTCCAGGCTGCGTGCCACCGCAGGACGAAAGTGCACTGTGTGCTGTGTTACTGTAGACTTCTCCGCTCCTGGCATGGGCAGGCGGGCAGTCTGGGCCACCTGCCGCAGGGGAACAGGACCGCGCCATGCCATGGAACTATACACTGCCTCCATGAATTACTGAATAAGATTCATGGGGAAATTTTACACAAATCACTGAAGATGTGAATGAGAAGGTGCAAATGATCTTTGAGGTATGACTGTAATTCCAAAATGTCAGAATTCAAACAGGCAAGGCAGACGCCTGGAAGAAAAAAGGCAAAATAAGGCAGAAAACTTGTGTAGCCAAAATTCAGTTGGAGTTCAAGATGGACAGTACTGTGGGAGACAACAAAAATAATTCTTTTAACTGTCTTAATGGCAAAAGGCAGTGCAGAAATTACATTGGTTCATTACAGGATGAGCATGGTCACTTCATAAAGAGGGACATAGACAATGTGGAGAAGTTTAATGCATCCTTTGCCTCTGTCTTCAACACAGGCTAAAGAGGATCTCTGACCTAAGCTTGATGACCATGGCTGTGAAAATTATTACCTCCCAGTTAACCCTAAACTTTTGTTGGATCTGCTGCTCCAACTGCTCCTACAAATCTATAGGGCCTCATGGGATTCACAGGAAAATACTCCAAGACCTGACTGAAGTCATCATTAAGGTCTCTCTCAATGATTTTTTAACAGTCCTGGGAATCTGGAGAGGTTCCACTGGACTAGAAGCTGGTTAACATTGCCCAAGTTTTCAAGAAGGGTAAGAAAGATAACTCAGCAAACTCCACGTCTGTTGGTCTCACTTCAGTGACAGGCAAAATTATGGAGAAGATTATCCTGAGAGGTACTGAAAAACACCTGAAGGACAGTGCAGTCATTGGTCACAGACAGCAGAGACAGCACAGCTTCATGAAGGTAAAGTCCTGCTTGTCAAACATGATTTCATTTAATGACAAGATAATCCATCTGGTTGATCAAGAGAAGCCAGTTGATGTCATCTTTTTGGATTTCAGTAAAGCTTTCAATACTGTCTCTCACAATGTCCTTATGGACAAAATGTTCAGCACACAGATGGGTAAATATATCATGTGCTGGATAAGCAACTGGCTTATGGGTTGGGCAAAAAGGGTAATAAGAACGGGATTACATCAGGCTGGCACCAGTCACCAGTGGGGTTCCACAGGGCTCCATCTTAGGTCCAGCGCTCTTCAACATCTTCACAAACAACCTTCATCCAGGAGCCGAAGGAATACTAAGTAAGTTTGCAGGCAATACAAACTTGTGAAGAGACGTTGACTCCCTCAAAAGGCAGAGAGACCCTATTGAGAGATCTTGAAAAATTAGAAGACTGGGTAATCACCAAACATAAGAAGCTTCACAAGGCAAGTGCCAGATTGTGCACCAGGGACAGGGCAACCCTGACTGTGTGTATAGACTAGGGAATGAGGGGATGGAAGCAGCTCTGTGGAGAGGAACATGGGGGTCCTGGTCAGTGGCAAGTTGAATGAGTCAGCAGTGTGTTCTGACAGCCAGGAGGGCCAACCATATCCTGGGGTACATCTACCAGCTGGTAGAAGTTGTTGTGGCCAAGAGAACATTCCACCAGCTCAACACAGTCCTGGAATTTTCCTGCTCTTTAGGATCCAGCAGGGGCCACAGCATGCATGAATATTGGGGCGGGAGCCTCAGGTTTCAGCACTGACTCTGCACAGGCAGGCCCAGGGGCAAGTACTGAACCAAACCTCCAAGTGCTGCCAGGACGTCAATGCATTAGGAAATGCCTGTTCTACCAAGTGAATCTGTGGCTCCAGCTGAGGCCAGGCCAGGCCAGACCCAGCCTGCCTGAGACAGTGACAAGCTTTGAGCTTTTAAGTGTAGTAAACTGGTGGCCAGGAGAGCCAACCATATCCTAGGCTGCAACAGGCAAAGCATCAACGACCAGTCGAGGGAAATGATTTTCCTGCTCTCCTCTGCACTGGTGCAGCCTCAACTTGAATATTGTGTTGAAGTTTTGGTCATCACAATATAAGAAAGATATTAAGATATTAGAGATTGTCCAAAGGACGGCAATGAAGATGAATGCCTTGAGGTGAAGGGTCTCAAGGGGAAGCCATATGAGGAGCAGCTG